>CM047815.1:86348179-86643687 GCA_026214975.1 Gentiana macrophylla
ATTTGTACTTTAGATCGTAATAATGTTAAATCATCGCTTTAATTGAAACTTAAACCGAAAGTTAAATCGTCCGGCTTTGACAACCGGAGCCTTTAAAATAAAATTGACCGCTTGATTTAACGGAATGACTCCTTTTATCTAAAGGTAGATTTGTACTCGGACCGTTCGATTAATTCGCTTTCGTAATAAATTGTGGACCTTGGATCGATGCATTGGACATATGACAATTTCATACGCTCAGTGAGGAGGAATTGTTTACCTCAGAGTGCACCGCTTTCACTTACTCAATTGGACCTAAAATAAAAGGAGAGATCGAACACATTTCAATTAATCGAAAAGATCGTATAAACCAATTATATAAGTTTTGGCCGCTTCTCTAAAATTATCTCATTTTTAATATATTGGTATCTATATATTTATATCTATATATATACTTTGCAATTTATGTACATCTATATATATTTATATATCTATATATATTATATTAGAATAACTTTTAAATTACGTATTTATTTTATGTTGACTAGAATAAGAGAGTGATCGTGTTATAAAATTGCGATTTAGATCGAGTTAATAACACTGCTTTCTTGGTGTTTAACCACACGTAAAAGAAATTACCAAGTTCCTCGAGGACACTCGACACTCTAGCACCACAATTTGACTCACCATACTAGTCACTGTCTTACACATTTAGCACCCTCGCTAGTCTTGATCTTGTGCATGCGGATGTCGGGAGATACCCGGATATCTCCACTTTATCAAAGGCTTTTCGTTTTTGCCAAGGCGTTTAACGATTTGACTCTTACACCGAGATAAGCGTGGCGAGATATGATCAAGGAAGCTTGTCACGCTCACGTAGGAACACATACTTAAGATGTTTGAGCAGCGGCTTGAACTAGATCTGAAGCTTTCTTAGAAGATCTATCGGCGAACTGAAGGTTCATGGAAGTGGGTTCTAGAAGACTTTGTAAACCAATTTGCTCACACCACGAGACAATGGCATCGGTGATGGATGCACCCAAGTCACGTAAGAATTTGGAAAGACTAAGCCTCCCGTCTGCAATGTGAGCACGAATTTTCCGGAGTCACCTCTTTTGATTGGTAAGTCTGGATAATTGATCATTGAACAATCCTCACCAATTGCACGATCCATTTACGCTGCTTCTTCTTGAAGAAACAACATCCTTGATGTGAATTTAGTATACTTAGGCATCTCAACCAAAACTTGAGATAATGGAAGATTAACTGAGTATTTTCAAACCAAATTAAGCACTTTTTCATATTTCTTAACTTCACTCAAGGAATGTTGCTTCTCTGAGTGGAAATGGAACCTTCAACAACTCACTCTCGGAAAATACTTTCTTTGAGAAGCATTGGTGACTTTGTCTTCCATGTCCTTCCACCTTACAACTTTTGAGACTTTTTATTAGTCGAGGATCACCCTCACGACTTTCACTTGATTCTTCATTCCTGAGAACGACCACGAGGACTTACAACTTCTTCACCTCCAGGGGGGATCGGCCACATGAGTCTTTTCTTGCGAGCAGGAGGCGTAGATGCTCAACTTCCCTCCTGCCTTATCAGCTGGCAGGAGGGGCTGGTAATTTCCACTGGTGAGAGGACCACTCGATTGAGCACCGCTTCTAAGATTCATTGCGGCCCTGGTATGCCATAAGGAATCGAAGGAACTAGGAGTCGGTCTTTGGCCACAATTGAAATCGATTTGAGTTCTTACTAGGCACCGCCAGTTTTCTCCATAAAATTGAGCAAGCTTTTTTGATGGTCTAGAAGCTTGGCAGTCGACCATCTGCTTCTCAAGGTTCTTGATTGTGCTCATCAACATTTGGATATTATTATTGCTCCATCTGGAAGTTATTGTTCTGCTCCTTGACTCGCCGATAGGAGTCAATCTAGCTTCAAGATCATCGTGCGAGAGGGCTTGAGAGTTCGAATGTTTGAGAGAAAGGTTGGCTAGACCGACTTTGAAGTGCGGGATTTGGATTGTTAGGCCAACTTTGATTTAATCCTTGATTTAGATTGGAGGAATTCAAGCTCGGGTTACGATTAAAATTAGGGTTTCGATTGAGATTCGAGTTTTGATTGAAGCTTTGGCGGAAACCCTGATTTTGAAAATTGCCTGGCGGAAGGTGATTTCCAAACCTCGATTCGCTGGCCATTGAAGGCATTGATCTCTGCGTTACTGTCAATCATAGACGAAAGCGGCGATGTGCCCATGCTCGTCACATACTTGGCATGCGACTTGATTATCGCATCCATGATTAAGGACGGCATTGACTTGATAAAGAGCAGAGGGAATTGAATTGACAGCGGCCAACCATATGGCGATCGAGAGCAATTTCGCGATCTGAGAACGAGAGAGTTAATTAGAAATGAAGAAGTCGATAACTCGGATTTGGAGATGTCGTGAGAGTAGCATTTCTTTGTTTGACATGGCAATTTCATTTGCATTTTCACCTCCTCGATCCTAGGAGGAGGAGGTGGTGCCTAAACAACTTGAAAGGAGGGGCATAATTATATTTGGCAATGTCTTGAACAATGCCCACCCCTCTTGAGGCGTTTTCCTCAGGAATGCCACTGATGAACTATTGACCATGCCCATGGTGAGCTCGGTCAACCTTTGAAATAAGTATTGACTTGCCTCTGCAAGTCTAACCCCATCAGTAGGGGCATTTACGAAGAAAGAGCCTTAAATCTCTTCCATGCCTCAAAGAATGATTCTGTTTCCGTTTGATAAAAATTGTATATTTCCCGTAAACCTTTAAATTTTGTCTTTGCGGTGGAAAGTATTAGCTTAAAAATTCTTTTTCCAATGCAGCCCAAGTGGTAATGGATTACTGCGAGGAGAGAGCTATACCACTCTTTAGCTTCTCCCTTCAAGGAGAAGAACGAAAGCGATGTAAGTTTAATCGCATCCTCACTCACACCTTGAATGCGTGTGCGTACCGCATATCTCCGAAAGTGTGTATGCGTGTGTGTGAGGATTTTCGAGAAGGGACCCGTGAAACATTGATGCATCTTGCATCATCCCGAATGAGACCGGGTTTGAGTTCGAAGATTACGCCGTAATGGGTGGTAAGGCGATAGCGGGTTGTGATTCTTGCACGAGGCATAGCGTAGTACGCCAATGTATGTCTATCTTAAGCTGACCATAATTACAGTTTCTTGATTTCCGCTTCTTAAGATTGCTCAAACTCTTGATCTTACTGCGTTTTCTTCGTCAAAAGAAGTCTTACGCCTATTAGGTCGGACTATAGTCCTCTCAGAAGTCGGGGAGTAAAGTAATGGCCCTTGTGACTACGAGTTTGCATAAACCGAACCCAAAAATCAAGTTGAGATGAACTAAATATGAGGAAATAAAATCTAAAACTAAGAATTCAAAACCTAAACTAAGAAAGGAAACCTAGAACTTAAAATCTAACTAAAAGATTAAAAACCTAATTCTAAGATCAAAAACCTAAATAAAAGACAAGAAAAGAGAAGAACAAGAGAAAGAAGAAGAGGAACAAGCGGGCGTCCACATATGCGAACAGCGTTTGTCGAGTTTGATTTGAGCAGGCGTTCAAAAGCGAGCGCTCGTCGGTCTTCAGAATGTCTTGGGCGGGCGTCAAAATGATGAGCCGCTCGTCTAAGGGTGAAATTGATACATAATTGAAATTTTACGATGGGATGGCGTCCAAAATCTTAAGCGCTTTCGTCGGATGTAAAAGATCAAAAACAAAGCGAGAAGAAGGGGATTAAGAAGAAAGAAGAAAGAACTAATCACAAAACTCAAACCTTTAAAACCTAAAAATCTAAACCAAAAACCTAACAAAGGAAACCACTAACTAACCTAATATCTAAAGGTTAATCTAACTAACAACCTAAAAGCAGAAAATAAAACAAAACAACAACGAAGCGAAAAACAACAAAAACAAAAACTAGGCAAACCGTCCGGTTCCCATATGGCGCCAAAAAACTTGCCTCGAGTTTTATCTAAGGAAAACAACAAGTAATAAAATTTGTAACCGGTATACCCCAAGTGTAGGGATCGTAGTAAAGTGATTATACGGGGGTCGATCTCGAGGGCTGGCGGTTGTGATTCTAGTTTTTATTTATCTAACTATGTCACGATTATTAAACTAAAAAAGCGAGAGAAAATAAACTAACAAGAATGTAAAAAGTGGGCGGAAGAACAAGTTTAAAAGCCAGGGAAAGCAGGAGTTCTTGAACCAATTAACTAAACTAAATCTAAACCTAATTATGCAATAAATCTAACTAAGCTAAACAATTCAAATTCAAAGTTAAATCAAGTTATAACGAGCAGACAAGCAATTGATCCACCTATCTATCAACATTCAATTCTAATTCGGATTACTTGTGATCTACTACTCTGAGTCGTGATTCACCTAATCGAAGGCATAAACTCCTACTCTGTAAGAGACAAGTTCGTTTTCTAATCTTTTATCTTTCGATGTTAAAGATTACGTCTTTCTAACCTAGGCGTGAAATCTTTAGATTTCTAATCTAGAAAATCAATCTAATAACTTTCGTTTTATTTAGATCAAAGATCCAATCTTTTATCATGGTGATCTAAGGTTGACATGACTCTCATCATATAAACAATCATCAAAGCAAGCATCTTTCGATTAAACATGCAATAAAACATACAAAACATGATAAAAGAAATGAGCTTGAAATAGAACTCACAAAATAATCACGAGCGAGAATCAGCTTGTTGAATTGGGCGGCTTCTGGCAGCTTGTTCAAGAGGATTTAGCCTCTTAGCATCTTCTTGACAACTCGAATTGATGAATAAAAGTACATGAAATTAACTAATCTAATCTAGAAGTTTAAGTGCATAAAACTAGAGAAAAAGCGGAAGGACGCAGCCAAAAGGCGCACTAGGGTTTAGGGTTGAATAATGTGTCATTAGGGTAAAGATCACGCTGCTTTTATAGGAAAATCAAGTCGGTTGCTACGATGTAACCGCTCAGACGCTCGTTCATCATCATGGGCGCCCGTCCATGAATATTATTTCAACTCGTAATTAATCCGGACGCCCGTCAGGACCCAGCTCCATATTTTGCTCATAACTTCACTTCTAGGGCTCGAATGAGGTGATTCAACATGCGTTGGAAATTTATTTCAATCCTCTACAACTTTCATAAAGACAACTTTCCTGAAAGTGCCTACAAGTGTGGACAAAATTCCCATGAAGTGCCTGGTTCCGGTTTCTTCAATGATTCTTCACTTAAACATCTTTCAACTCTTCCATCTTCGTATGATCATCGTTTAAGCTCCTTACTCATCATGCAAGCGTACCTAGCAACATGATAGAAACATGCAAAATGTAACATCATACGGATAAACATGAAACACCGATAAAATCACGTAAATATCTCGATTTTGCATTTAAACACATTTAAAACTCGTTTACTCAATAATTCGATAAAACCAACACTTTTCTATAAAAGTACTAAAATACCAAGGATATTATTACGGGAATAACGTCATATAAATCATAAATTTCACCCTTAACAGCACCCGTGGATGCCATTAAACTACATTGGATAGGTAGGTCGGTTAAGACACACTCCCGGTCAAATCCTTCCTTAGGGGTAAAAGTAGCTCGTGAGATCATAGTTTGGCTATACCTTTTAATAACTAGAAGTACACCTTTGGTAGTATAATCTTTATATACTGCACTAGTATAAGACCTTTCAACCTTTGATTGACTGAACTAAGTTATCGTCAACTTTGGTACTTAGACATTACTCCTGTGGATTCGACCTTGTGAGCACTATACTCCCGTTGACCCGATATCTGTTCGGTAAAAGTTAGCAGTTAAGTATTTTGCTATCAGATATACCCTTTAAAAGTTAAATATGATGCTTTTGATGTGTTCATTCACTTTAAAAATCTTGTTGAAAAATAGTTTGAAAGCGTCCATTAAACAAATTCATTCGAATTTGGGAGGAGAGTTCCTTCTCAACATTTCTGAGACAACAAGGCATAAAATTCATCCATCATTGTCTTCATACTCACCATCAAAATGGTCGCATGGAGAGAAAACACAGACACTGAGACATGATTAACTCTTGTGGCATAGTTCTCTCTTCCCTTAAAATTTTGGTGACATAGTTTGGATTATGGGACAACTCTAATTAATCTCCTTCCCAGATCAATGTTAAGAAACATGTCACCATTTGAAAAACTCTTCAAAAAGAAACCAGAATACTCTATGGTTATAACATTTGGTAGAGCCTGCTAACCCTATTTAAAGTCAAACAATAAACACAAGTTCCAACATCATACCAAAACATGTGTCTTCCAGTTAAATTAGTGTCCTAAATGCAATTGGGTTGGACCGGATCTGACCGGGTCGGGTCAATTACAATCTATTTAGTTCATGTAATATTAATATTATGACTGATAAAAGAACTTTTGTGATTATATATTTTTTTATTGCATAAACCAATTTATTATTGTATGTATAATAATGTCCTTAGTATTAAACCGTGATGAGAAACCATTATAGTGATTATGGTTGATGAGATCTCGATTCACTATTAGTAGGTTTGATACTTAAATGTCTCTAGTTGTATGTACTACTAAATGGGACATTAATACTCTGATTATATTAGCACATATTAGATTTGTTACGTCTTAAAGATAGGGATAGATCTCGTCATCGAAGTGTATGGACACTTGGATTATGCGTGGGCGTGTATTAGAGAATGCATATGTTAGACTAACCCACTTAATTTATTAAGTGTCACATTATATGGCGGTTGTGTAATTATCCTTAGGCCGGAGTCCTTATGACATCACGGTGTGGATTGTCATGCTTTGGCGCTATTGAGCTTTCCACCAATCACGGGAGATCATGCGGTAGTGCTTGAGTTTGACCTTTGAATCATGCATTGAATTCACGTTGTTTGTCGAATCGCGTATCTAATGGGCGTAAATATCCAAAAGGCCTTCTTATAAGGAATGTCTTGCTCTCGAAAATCTTTGTGAAGTGGAAGCAATGGAGTCGTTAATGTTTTGACACTCGAGCTACGACCATATGGATACAGGGGCGTCCCTGTACAAATTTAGGCTCGGGGTCAAATATTGTTTTAGGCCCTTCTAAAACAAGAGTAACAATAAAAAATTGCATATAGAAAAAAATCAAACTCTGGTCACTTGTCGAGTTAAACCATAGTGTTTACCATTAGGGCAATACCTTGTTAGTTTTTAAAAATACTATATATATATACACACACACACACACACTCTTATACTATTGCGTTAAAATTTCGTGGGGCACTTAAATTCAAAGATTGGGGGGGTGCTCTAGGCCATGGTTCCCTTGGCCCCCCAAGGGATTCCCCTGTATGAACATTATAACAACGATAGAATTATATTTACACGGTAACCGCTTCACATGAAAGGTAGTAGTCAATGCACTTGACTCTTCCGATGATTGAGAGTCATGACGTGTTGCTAGACGATAATCATGATTGTTATGTGTGAAGTGTATTATGAACATTTAACCAAACTAAAATGTGGTTAAAGTGATAGCCATATAAAGAATTATTTATCCCAACTATAAAGTGTTATCGTAATAAATTAATATAGTAGTATTTATATATTATGAACAAATAATACAAGATATTAATTATGTATATTAATTATATATAATACAAGATATATATATATGGGGTGCATGGTATGTGTGTATATGATACACATATATTTTGTAATTTAATTGTTTGATTATTTAATATAAGATATTAAATAAAATTGATAAATCAGTAAAAGATATTTTCCTTATTTTTTAGGAAAATATTTTTCTTTCTCCCTACCCCAAGCATGAAGGTTTTCCCAATAGGATTTGGAGCGTAATGGGGCGCCACCACTACTATAAGTATGAGAGGGTGTCAAGCTCTTTTGTATCACAATTACACAAGTATTATTTTACTTGAAAATAATAGAGCTTCACTAGAGAGAGTTTTGAGAGAAGAGAAAAAGTCGGTCTAGAAACCGAATTTTTCTAATAGCAATCAAGTAAGGATTCAGTGAGAGGTTAGTGTGGATCAGCGGTAGAGAATTTGAACACTTGAAGGTGCTCCGTGCACAACTTCACCGTAGACAAAGTATTGGTCAAATTCTGGTATGATTCTTGTCTAATCTCTTTATGTTTATTATTTGAACGAAGTTGATCTTGGAAAAAAGGAAATCAATATTTTAAATTCCGCTGCGTAAACGAATTGATTTCCTAACACTTCCTTGGCACTAGCAGTCAGCATAAGGGATATATTTGCCTTGAGTAATTTGGTAGAATTTACATAACTAGAAGTGTATCTTTTGATGAAGCAAAGTTTCCCAATCAAGATCAAAATTACAGAGTTGCATAAGCCACAAGAAACCACCATTGTGACCTTCAACTCATGGTTTAGCATTTCACCATCACAATCACATTGGTCATCTTGACTAGACCATCTTATATGCACCTCTACCTAAACATGAATCTAGTCATAGTCTAATCTTGATCCGGATCCTCTTCCTGGCACTGCTAATTCTTCAAATACTGCCTTTGATACCTCCAATTCCACAAGATCCCCAGCCTCTTCACACTCACATGTGAATCCTACCTACGAGCAGTCACCTTCCGTTGGTAACCATTCTTCTAGATCATCTAGTGCTAGTGTTGCTCTCTCAAACTCTCACCGCAAACCAAACTATTACCATAATGTTACTTAACCATTGACTTTTCTTACTCATCCAATGCAAAATGTATTAAAAAAATGTATTTTCAAGCCTAAAAGTTCTCAACTATAGCTACTAAAACTTATCACCATTTGCCTATGGAACATGAGTTGGCATCGAGAGGCATTAGTGACCCCAAGTTGAAAGAAGCAATGTAAGAAGAGTTTATGGCACTCAGCTGCTAACGATACTTGGGTTCTTGTGCCTCTCTGTTCAAATAAGCACATTGTAGGAAACAAGTGGGTCTTTAAAGTAAAGCTTAAGCTTTGGTGGTCTTTGTCTTAAAGTACAAGGCTAGACTTGTTGCAAAAGGATACCGGCAACAACAAGGCATTGATTTTAGAGAAACCTTCAACCACGATTCAAAAAGCGCAACTATTAAAGTTATTACAGGCATAGCATTTGCTTTGAAGCTGGAGAGTCAAACATCACGGACATTAATAGCAGCGTTTTAAACACGAAATTGATTGAAAGCGTACCCACGACCGAGGGCTTTGTAGACTCTGCTAAACCAAATTATGTGTGCAAAATGCAGAGGACATTGTATGGCCTAAGACATGCACCCATTGCATGGTTTGAAGAACTAAAATCACAACTTTCGGGTTTCAAGCAGTCTGTATCTGATTTCTCTATATTCATCTTTAGCAAGAACTCATTTTGTTTGTATGTGCTTGTATATGTTGATGATTTTATGATTACAGGAAATAGAGCAACAAAAATTCAAGGTTTGTAACCTTCTTTGAATTCAAGAGTTTCGACAGGAGGACTGAGCAATTTGAGTCATTTCCTTGGTATGAAGGCATACATTGATGAAAGTGGGATAATTCCAACACAAAAACAATATGCATCTCAGATACTTTGGTATGAGTAATGTGAAGCCTTATCTGACACCCATGATAATAGGCAAAACTTTTGCACCAGATCAAGGCATTCATATGAAGAACCCTATTGTTTACAAGAAGGCCATTGGTGCATTGTAGTATTTAACCTTCACTAGTCGGATCGGCCTTTGCAATGAATAGCTTGAGTCAATTCATGCACCCACTTGTTGATTTACTTTGGCGATCTGTCTAAAGAATGCGAGATATATCAAGGCCACCATTGATTATGGGTTACACTTGAGCTCATGGACCACTTACCTTAAAAGGCTATTTTGATATTGATTGGGGTTGTCCCTTTGATAGAAGATGCGTAGCAGGTTATAGTGTGTATTTGGGCCCCTTATTGACTTCTTGGAGCTCGAAGAAACAACATGTAGTGTCACGGTCCAATAATGAATCAAAGTATATGTAATAACACACACATCTTCCGAGATCATGCATGTGGCTGAAGTCTCTTCTCACAGGTAGAATTTCCATTGTGGAGAAACTTGAGTAATATGCAGTGACAACACTAGTGCTAACTCCTTGTCCGCAGAATCGATTTTCATGCCGAATGAAAAACATTGAAATTGATGTTCATTTTGTGAGAAACAAAGTTTTAGAAGGCAAGCTTGATGTGAGACATATCTCCTCATGTGTCCAAATTGATGATGTCTTTCTGAAGGCTCTTTAAGGAACTAAGTTCATACCATTTCGAGGCAAGCTCAATGTGGAACACTCACCATTTCGCTTGAGTGGAGGTGTTGAGAAATAGAGCTGTAGTCAATTATATTATTATATTATGATGTCACGGTTTGTACCATGTGTAAGGTTAGGATTTGTTGAGTTAGTTAGAATGTTTTAGTCGGCTACTGCTATGCGTATAAAACTGTACCTAGAGAAAATGATGTACTATGGCACATTCAATGCGGTTCTAAAAAATTCTATTTTCCGATCTATGCTCTTTAGTTAGTAGATCATCTTGTAATCAAAAATATCTCTCATTTTATGAATGAAACTTGGAGCTTGGCGGATTAGCCCTTGTTATCTTATCTTGATTTTATAGAACTTCTACGTCACAAATGCTGGGAACACAAAATACGTCTTTCAAATGTAAATTTCACAAGTAGGAAAATGTAGCACTATCGTTGTGTCGCAACGAATGACATACTGAGTGATGCGCCGTTGATCATGATAGTCTATCTTGTTAATGATCTAAACTCATAACTATCAACGGTGCAGATTACAGTTATATCACTCGTTGTGACACAACTGTTGTATCTGTATCCTTGCTCTTAGCCTATTTTGGTACAAAATTAGTCGATGATCTGTTTTGGTTTATATAACCGCTCTTCTTGGGTTAAAGAGGCCGTTGAAAATGAATATGCTCGTTTGATATAATATTAGTGGATTCCTTTTCTTCCCGTATGTTGCTCCGCAGCTCCTGCTGTGGCTGTATGGTTTTTTATTATTTTTATTATTTAATATTCCGACGTAATCACAAATTTTAAAATCCTCTGACCTTCCACGATCCAGTTTCTTGTATTCCTTGTCCGGCATGTAATATATAGTCCTTAGTTTTAAAATATAAATCATTTTGGATGTTTGCGTAAATTAATAATATATCACTTGAAATCTCAAAAATATATGAATCGTTTTAGATGTTTTAAATGCAGATTTAATTAATAAAGCGGTTATATGTGATAATTTTAAAGATAAATACCTAAAATATCCTTTGGCGTTCATTAATAAAATAATTACTCCCTCATGCGATTTGTTTAAAACATTATTTATTTATTGTAATAGAAATAAATCTATAACTCTAATTAGTCTCAAAATTTTCGTTTTAATTGATTAAATTGCCTAATGTATTTTATAAAGTGAAAATGGCGCTACATGTATATAAAAATGACAAAAAGGTAAATTAGTCAAATTTTAAATGACCAGATAACCTATTAATTGATATCTCATTAAATATTGTTAGTTCCAAAATATCCTAAACAAATTGAAACGGAGGAAATATAAATTATTAAAAAGTAGTTGCAATGTTAATTAATTATGGGTAAGGCAGAGGAAAAAAAGCGAGAAAGTGGAAAATCGGTCGTATCGGACTGCGTGACAAAAAATCGAGGTTGTGCGCACCGACGGCATGAAAAATATGGTAAGCGTAGAGATCGCTACGTTGAGGCGTAGATATATCTACGTTCGAGGCGTAAGGAAATATAACTAACATTAAGCGTTGCGGTTGATCTTTCCCTACGTTTAAGCGTAGGTTTCTACGTTTGAGCGCAGGGGTTTCCGCGTTAAGCGTAGATAAACTACGTTTAAGCGTGAGGAAATCAAAGGAGATATTTTGAAAATTAGCTACGTCTAGCGTAATAAAATCTACGTTTAAGCGTAGGTTTTGTTACGTTTAGGCGTAGATTTTCTCGTTTGACATGGTAGATGGGTATTAATGTTGTTGTAAGGTGCTTGTTGAATATACACCACATTAACGAGATTTTTCTCATTCCTTCAAAGGCTTTGAATCTAATATCAATTTTGTGCTCACTTCTTCATCTTTCAAGTCCATTTCTTCATCATTCAAGTGCTAAAATGGGTAAGTTATTGCTATCTTATTTATCTTAATTCAAGTGCTCAATGTGTGTATGTTATTTATATTTGTAGTAATCATATGTCTAAAACCGAAGCGTGTGTTTTAAGTAGGTTGTTTATGTAATGTTCATACTTAAGTAGTGTATTTAAGTATTTTCTTAGGGTTCAATTACTAGGTTTTAGTGTAATTAATGATATTTATTTAACCGAAATTTGTGTTTTGAGTAGTGATTATGTTATTTATATTGTAGAAATGATATGTATTTATACGAAATGTGTGTTTTAAGTAGGTTGTTTATGTAATTTTATACATCTAGAAACGATAGTGTTATAATTTTGATTTGATAATGTAGTGTAATTTATGAAAGTGTAATAAATACATATCATGTTTACCATTTTTTGGAAACAATCCTTTTTAAGTTAACAATCCTTGGGTTTACACACAAGAAAAAAGAGTAAACTATACATTGAGTTAACAATAAGATGACGCTTAAATAAACTAAGGGTGATCAATAAATAGGATAGGATGGCGCTAAATAAATGATCTTCAATATTTAGTAATCACCACATTAAACACGGCGTGATTTTCTATAGGTTGATCAATGACTTCAAAGGCGCATTCATCTCTCGCATTTAGGTCATTGTCCGTAATGAAATCATACAACCCGCTTAAGCGAACTTTTTCATTTGCCATATAGACAATTCTAGCAGGCCATGATTCCCTGTGGCAATTCGCAGTTCCACGGACTTGTTTGCAACATGTCGTTTGTTCATAAATGCCTTTGGAATACTCTACAAATCACAAACAAATTTAAAAACTTTTTCAAAATGGGAAAATAATATCAAACAAGAAAATAACTAAAAATATATTAAATATCTCACCACATAATAACAACCATGTGAAAATACCCGAGTTTAGCAGCGTAATGCGAAAATGGGGATTTGATTACTACACTGCATCATCAAGCGCATCATCACTGCATCATCATCTGCATCATCGGTCTCGAAAAAGTCTTACGACAAGAAGTGTGATCATAAAGAAGAGTGTCGAAAATGAAATCCCCCACGTGTTCAAACACTATAAACTCCTCTCATTCAAGTAATGAGCCGCCACATACTCCTCCCAACCTTCAAAAAAGCGAAGAATTCCATTGTCTGTGGCTCCAACTCTCACTTCCCGTGTCACTAATCGGCTTTATTGTTCCCCATGCTAGCCATACTTTCAAGGGCATAATTAGGTCATTAGCAATACTACTATCGTGCTACCTTACAATGAAAGCAAACATAAATCACAATCAAACAACATATACATTATCAATCCCGATGTAACACCATACACATGCTTCCATTTCCCATTTTCTATCAAATTCAATATCATAAATTACACTACATTATCAAATCAAAAATTATAACACTATCATACACATTCTCACATATTAATAATTTTACATTAATTTACTTTAAAACCTATCATACATATCATTACGATTCATTTCAATAGAATTAGCCCCATTAATTCGAATCAAATAACAATATGAAAAACATATACATTAAATTCAATATAAAGTAGAAATCTGCGACTTTACGTCCAAGCGTAGTGTTTTACGTCAAAAGCGTAGACAAATCACGTTCAGGCGTGAGAATCTGCGGTCTCTACGATCAAGCGTAAAACCTTACGTTGAGGCGTAGAGACACGCGGATCTCTGCGTCAACATAATCCGTGCGTTTAGGCGTAGAGAGACTGCATTTCTCTACGTCCAAGCGTATAATACTTCTTCATGCGTCCAAGCGTATGAACCTTCATACAAAACCCATCTTAAACCCGGAAAGCGACAAATCAAACAATCAAAATCAATATAATGATTATCAAGGACCACCACAAACCACTCTACAATAAATATTCGAAATAACAAGCACATGCTAAAGTGAAATTAATATGATATACTATAAAAGAATATTAGGGAAAATACATACCTTTCGCTTTCAACCGCCATTGCACTTGAGAGATTGTGAAATTGTGAAATTGCTCTATCGAGAATTTCTTGCCAAAATGCCAAAAATCGCCACTCGAGAATTTGAAATATGATAGGAAGAAAGAAGATTAAGGATTATGCGAGATTATGAAGGACAAGTATGTGAACCGTTTAAACATATTGTCACCTACGTTTAAGCGTAGATATATCTACGTTAGGGCGTAGATATATCTACGTTGAGGCGTATATAAATTTCAAAAATAAACCTTTGGATTTCCACTGCGTTTAAGCGTGGTTTATCTACGTTGGGCGTAGAACATCTACGTTTAAGCGTGAGGAAAGATCAAGCGCAGCGTTTTATGTTACTTATATTTTCTGCGTGCGAGCGTAGATATCTCTACGTCTGAGCGTAGATATCTCTACGTTACCATATTTTCATGTCGGAAAAGCACAACCTGATTTTCAGTGTGTATGCGACACGACGCGATTTTCAATTTACGGAAAAAAAAGCAATAAATGCTGCAGTAAAAAAAATTAATTTTCCTTTTTGGAACTATAAATGGGATTAGGCCAGAAGTTTACAAGAGGAATTTGATATACACTTTTTTTTTTTGTTAACACAAGGAAATATAAAGAAGAATGGGAGGTCAAGCCAAAAACAGTTCTAAAGAAGAGCAATACACGAAATCCAGTGTCATTCATCCCACTACCAACTATGATAAGAATTCCAGTGTTCAGGTTAATCGCTGATTATATATTTTGTTTTCTTAGTTAATTATATATTAACAATGTATAAATATGTATTAATTAAATGCAGAAAAGTGTTCATGACGCTGCAAAGTTCCTGATCCATGAGGCAATTTCCAAGAATATATATGGGGTTGGAAAAATTCGGTACTGCAAAAACCTTTTGCATTGCTGATCTGGGATGTGCCGTGGGACCGAATACAATCTTTGCAGTAGAAGAGATAATACAAACAGTTGAAAAATATATTAATTCCACAGAAACTCCTGAATTTCAAGTATTCTTTAGCGACATTCCGACGAATGATTTCAACACCCTCTTTCAATATCTCCCGATCAACAGAAAGTACTATGCTTACGGAGTCCCGGGTTCGTTCTATGGGCGGATTTTTCCAGCTAGGTCGATTCATTTCGCGCACTCTTCGTATGCTCTTCAATGGCTTTCTCGGGTGCCTGAGGAGGTTAAGGACGAGGGAATCGGAGGGATCATCTTGCTGGAACAAAGGGAATATATATTATACACACGTGAAAGACGAGGTAGCGAAGGCATACGCCAAGCAGTTCGATGAAGATTTTGAGTGCTTCTTGGAGGCTAGAGCTCATGAGGTTGTTCATGGTGGACTTGTAGCGATTATCATTCCTGCCCGCGGCTCCAATGGAGTTTCTCATTCACAAGTCCTAAACAATATGAATTTCAATTCTCTTGGGGAGTGTTTCTTGGAGTTATCTAACAAGGTACGCAAATTTTATAGTGTTCTTTCGACCAAAATATGAGCTTGGTGATCCAGAAGTAAATAAGAAATCATAAAAACACATGGACCCGACCGTGTGAAAAAAATATAAATCTTAGTGTTTTTCAAATTGCCCTCTTTTAAGAATTTATTGGAGGAGCAGGTATGGCGTGGTGGTTACGGGACCACCATAAAACTGCTGATCAACAAGGTAAACTTTTTAATACTTTACCACTTCTATCGATCTTGGTAGTTGGTACCCACACAGGTTAGGTTAATTAAGATCACCTGTCTAATTTCGTTGTTCAGGTAACAAAAAACTACATTGTTTCATTTGTGTTTTATTTTTTTATTTTTTGACAAAAATTAAGAAAAACAAAAAGAAACCCAAAAATTGCGTAAAAACAGCGTAGTTTTCTTGAATCTAGAAATTATATATATATTGGAGAAATGATCTCATCTCGCATAGACACATACAATGTCTCCATCCGTTTAACCCACATTTCTTAGCCTACAATGATTTCGTGATCCGGAACTAATCAGATTTTATGTTGGTCCCACGTGTTTAAGAAAAACCACATATTCTAAAATATGTTATTGGTGGCAAGGACGGAGCCAACATTTGAATTTTGGGTGGGAATTTGACTATATATCAGGTTCGTCGGGTGAGCTGGATTAAGAATATTTTATGGATTGAACTGGACTAATGTAAAAACAGGGGGTAGTTATAAAGTGGAACAACTTTTTTCTTTTGGACAACTAACTCAGTTATTTTGAAACGGGGATAGTTATAATATTGAGATGCATTTAATAAGTTAGCAAACAATTAATGTCTAATATTTTCTGGTTTTTTGTGTGTTTGTGTATTTAAGGGATTAGTCCAAGAAGAAGAGATAGATTCCTTCAACATACCCGTTTATCGCCCCACCCTTGAAGAGATGGAAAAGATTGTGCAAAGAAATGGATACTTCAACATAGAAAGAAACGAGGGTCTACCATGGAAACCGCAAATATCTGAAAATCAACGTCCTGAAGTGCGAATTTCAAAAGTTGTGAGGGCTATTATGGAGGGACCAATTGGAGCACATTTTGGATATATACCATATTATAGATCCACTTTTTGATTTGTACACAAAGAAACTTGAGCAAGAATCTGCTACTATTGCAGCGGCTCATGTTCTTGCCGGATTTATGCTACTCAAACGTAAATCAATGGATTGATTGGACAGTTCCATGAAAAACAAAGAAATTAAACTATGCGGAGTGTTTACATATTTGCTTGTGAAAACTAATCATTTGAAAAAAAAAATTGTTACATGTTTTTCCTGATAATGGCTCAATATCTGAGAGCGAGACGTTACAAAAGATACGAAGATACGAAGAAAGAACATGGATGTGTAATACACCAGCTACAAAACATAGAAAGAAAAATAAAAGATGGTGTAAGTGGATGATCGTGTATAGGACGCACGTACATACAACCAATAGGACAAGTGTACCGTTTGAGCTGAAAAGAAATTAATACTATATACATTATATGTTATTTTGCTCCATTAATTCATTAATTTACCATGTTATTGTCCTCCTTACTCAAGATCTTGCATCCGTCTGTATGCACCTTTTATCATGCACTTTAGAAGCAAAAGGGAAGTAGAAAAAGAACATCGAAAATAATTTTGGAAAAGTACGCGATATTGGCGCGGCTCAATCAAACCATGAAACTGAATACTTTCAACATCTAAGTGTGATTGAACCGAACCAACATCTCGAACACATTTTGATCTTACCTCTAGCCGCTCGATCTCCTCGAAAAACGATAAAAGGCATCCGCTTATAAATGTTGTCTCTGATCAGAAAACTCGATCCATGCAGTGTAAAACAACGTCGTTGGATAAAATAGGCAAGCAATCGAGCATTATCTATTGGAAAAACTTCATAATAAGAATGTAAGAAATGATGGAAAACTTAGCTCAAGAGGGGTGTAATTTATACTTAATGCACTTGTGGGATTTGATGGCCATTTGGTGAGAAAACATGAGGCCTCATTTTTTTTTAAATGTGACAAGAAATGGGAAAATATCAAAATACTACAAAATTATTGCATGCTTTGTTATAACTGTAATCCCATAAATTATACAGGTGGCAAAAGCCGTCCTATACAGGATGACAAATTTAAGAAGCTACACAACAATTGGTTAGGCCATTTACAGCTAAAATATTTCATTAATAATTGCCATTTTAATTATTTATATAAATTTTAGTAGGAAATGTTGACAATCATCTAAATAAAATGTCAACGATCGGCTTCGTCCTTTGGCGATGAAATTGTTTTGACGTTCTAATTAATCTGTATAAATCATTCCGCCAGCAGAATTGAATCAATAATATAATAATTAAAAAATATATTATATTTCCAATTGTAATATACTTGTTATGGTCGTAGCCTTTCTCTTTCAAATTATCATACTTTCTTTGCATTATTCATAAACAAAATGTAACGTCTCGTTTAGGATCTGGCGCTTATCAGGGAGAGAGCGTTCGCGCGTATAACATTAAATAAATCTAATATTATCACGCCATGTATACGTCGTAAATATCAAAATTAAAGCAACGGAAGCTCAAAAGACTCGGGTAAAATCATAAATGTCTCTAAAAATAGAATACAAACCAACTAAGAGTAGAAAGGAAAAACTTACAACAACGATATAAAGCTTACAACGTACGATGTTCCAAAAGAAAAATAAAAAATTTGTCTTACAAACTCGGAATAAAATTACAAGAAGTTATTTAAAGAATCTACAACATAATGTAGTACAACTTTTAATAGAAAAGTGAAAGAAAACATGAACACGGCATCAACGTCATCAAAAACATCATCGAACTCCTCAACGAGCTCAAGGCTAACATGTTCGTCTTCTCACCCCAAAAGCACACAAAACAACATATGCAATTGAGGTATGTACAAAGTACTTAGCAAGAGGAAGAAGCTAACGTATAATTAAGTCTTACAACGAAAGGTTCATAATATTATTATTAAGTTATCTTTGTGTGACCGACACAACTCTATGGTTCACTTCATGCTCATCAACATGTCATGACTAACTGTTTCAAGCTTAACTTATCTTTGTTACATCGGCACTCAAGGACATAACACATGGTGCTACCCACCACAAGGTATCGTTTGCAACCTATCAGTGGATCACACCGATAGCCACGAGTTAAGACCCGATAGTGTACACGTTCGGAGAAGTCCCCCTACCATTTAGCCGTTTATAGGCCAACAGAGTTATTCACTTTATCTGACCGCCCACACATCACGATATAGCCAAGTGCCTTGCAAAGAGTTTTACGATGTTTAGTCTTTTAACTACACGCGTACGTTTATTATTAATTGTTAACTAGCCACCTAAGTATTTTCAAGTAAGCTCCCTCACTTCTACTACTCTCTTTCCTAGACCACTAGACATGGACACAGCCTAGCACATACATAGACATTGATGAATACTAATTCATCAAAGCACAAACCAATCATACTCTTCCGACGGTCCCGAACTTCAACTCCCTTGAAGAGTACATTCGATGCCGGAACTAAACGCATCAGAAGCTTAATCAACGCTTGTTCATGTTCATTTAGTGTTATTAGATCAAGAGATAACATTTAGAACCCATCTCGTAGCTTAAAGCACTCAAAACAACATTTAGACAGTGTTGGGGGGCGCCAACACCTTTGGCGTGCGCCAAAATGCATCAGAGACTTCTCTAAACTCTCTGTTCAGGTTTGGGGGGTGCCAAAGCTGTGAGAGTTCACGTAACTCTCTCGCGAGCAGTCGGAGAGCCAAAGCGCATTACATGCGATGTCGATTTCTACTCAAAACCAACCAAGTCTAACACCAAATTATACATCCAAATAGCATTAAAACAGGTTCTAAACATGCTATAACACCTCGTATTACAACGACGACAACTAGCATGATTTCTAACCACAAATCATACCCAAAACACAACCTTAACACCATAAAACCTTAAATAAACATTAGGAAGAGCCTCTTACCTTATTAGCAAGCAAAACCGAAGCCAAACCTTCAAGAAACCTGCAGCACTCTTAGAACTCCAACTCAAACCTAATTGATCAACAATTAAACCTAAATTAATTGTGATCAAAGGTTGCTAAACAATCTAACTACGAATTGATCAACTAGAACACAAAAACAAGATATAATCATCAAGATTCTAGATTTAGAGCCAAAACCATACCTTTACGAAACTCTGAAACCTTGTTACCAAAACGACAATCTCTTCACCACGATTCCGATTATCTACTCAAAACTGAAAACCGACTGACGATTAAGAAGATCCTGTGGAGATTGTCTTTTGCTTTCCTCTCTTTTCTTATTTGAAGACAAAGTTTTGAACGTTCTTTTTCTGAATTCTGCCAGCTCTCTTAGATAATGGGAGGTTTTATTAGAAGTAAAAACCTCCACATTAACTTCCTCTTTTATTTCCATTTATTATTATTATTAAAACAAAAACTTAAATCCTTTAATTAAATAAAACAAAATTTTGAATTTTTGTTAAAAGACTCTTTTGCCGTTTTCTGAAAAGTCGGGATGTTACGCAAAATTAAAAAAATATAAAAACACCGTGCAAAACGTGAAATGTCTTTTTTCTTCTTCTTGTAATCTTCGCCATATGTCCACAATATATTGTGCTCCAGATAGAAATGAGAACCGTGCAAGATATATAATATTGTAAAATTTCTATTAAAAGTGAATACATGTTATAAAATTATGAATAATTAAAATATGGAATGAAGATTTTATGAAGATTGAAAAAGAAATGCAGAAAATAACTTTATTGATTGAAGAATTGAATTTGAAAGAACAGTATAATGATTATGAACATTATGTTCAGAATTTTTACTAACTGAAAGCTTAAGTTAATCCTACTTCTAATGAGCCTTATATAGAAGCTCCTAGTCGATAACCGTTGGTAACTGCCTAACAACCTCTAACAGATTCCTAACTAACTTTTAAATTATGTACTGTGTACACACTTCACTTGGATGAACTTGAACTTGTGTCTCCTCAAGCTGAGAAGTACTAGGAAGCTTGAACTTGTGTCTTAATTCCAGTAGGCTGTAGGTTTTGTTCTGTAGACTGTGATGGATGGAAAACAGAATAGGTCCCCAGGTTGGAGAGAAAATATTTGAATAGAGGTGCATCTAGGGGTTTTGTCATGATATCTGCCAGTTGGTTGGTTATTCTGACAGCCATGAGCTTTAGAAATCCTGCTTGCACCTTTGCCATTGTGATGTGGAAATCAAGCTCAATATGTTTGGTCCTTTCATGAAATATAGGGTTCTTTGCTATGTGAATAGCACTTGCATTGTCACAAACAATAGTATTGGTAGTGGGACAGGTATATGCAGGTCTTGCATGATGTAGACAAGCCATTGAAGCTCACATGTAGCATTAGCCATTGCTCTATATTCAGCTTCAGATGAACTTTTGGCTATGGTACTTTGTTTCTTGGACTTCCATGAAACTGGTGTTGTGCCAAGAAACATAATGTAGCTTGAAATAGACTTTCTGGTGTCTTCACACCCTGCCCTCTGAGTCTGTGTATCCCTTAAGTATTAGATCATTGTTTGCTTGAAATAGTATTCCTTGGCCAGAATTGCCTTTTAGATATCTAAGGACTCTTTGTGCAGCCTGCATATGGTTTATTGTGGGATGAGACAAGTATTGGCTTAGCTGTTGGACAGCATATGCTATGTCAGGTCTTGTAAATGATAAGTAAATCAGTTTTCCAACAATTGTTCTGTATATGGTGTTGTCTGTTAATAACTTAGAATCTCCAGCTGTGAGTTTCTGTTTGGAATGCAATGGTGTGCTTACAGGTTTAGCATCCAGAAAACCATATTCTTCCAGCAGGTTCAGTGTATACTTTCTCTGGTTGATGTAGATTCCTTTAGATGATCTGGCCACTTCAACTCCTAGGAAATACCTCAAATCTCCAATGTCTTTGATTTTGAACTTGTTATGAAGGACTTGCTTGACTTCATCAATTGGTGCCATAGATGAGCTGGTGGCTACTATATCATCTACATAAACAAGTAGGGCTATGAAATCTGTATATGTGCCTTTTGTGAATAAAGTATGGTCATGTTGTGACTGTATGAATCCCATTTCTTTAAGTGCCTCACATCGCTTTTGAATTCCAATTTATCTACTATCTTGTTTGAGTCCATAGAGTGACTTTGTGAGCTTGCAAACTTGATTAGGCTTGTTGGCTGGAATCCAAAGCGAGTTCCATATAGACTTCTTCATCTAGTTCACCATGTAAAAGGCATTGTTGACATCCATTTGGTGTATGTGCCAACCATAGAAAGTGCAGAAAGTGCTAATAGAGAGCCCTTATTGTGGTGACCTTTGCAGCTGGTGAGAATGTTTCTTGATAATCAATTCCATAGGTCTGAGTGTACCCTTTGGCTACTAGCCTAGTCTTGTACCTCTCTATAGATCCATCAGCATGATATTTGACTTTGTACACCCACTTACACCCTATTGTAGATTTTCCAGGTGGTAGAGTTACAACTTCCCAAGTCTTTGTTGCTTGTAATGCATCTAGCTCTTTTTGCATAGCCTCCCTCCAACACTCTTGCCTTATTTCCTGTTTGTAAGTCTTTGGTTATGAAATACTATCCACTGCACAGACAAATTTCTGATAGTTGTTCACCAGTTTATCATAGGTCAGCACATTGTTGATAGAATGTGGTGACTTCTTTGTAGGTACTACATATTCTTTAAAATATGTAGGAGCATGCCTTTGTCTGCTGGATCTTCTTGCTTCATTTTGGACTGGTTGAATATGAGGATCTTCAGTGTGTGCCGAATTCTGAGCTCCAGCTTCAGTTGTTGTATGATGTTGAATATCGTCATCATTTGAGATTTCATATGGTACAGGCAATGGCACAGGTACATGTTTCATATCTGTGGTTTTTGTATGTAAGGGAAATAGTTTCTCATAGAATTGTACATCCCTAGACACAAAAATGTCTCTAGTATGTCTTTCAAGCAAAGTGTGACCTTTTATAAACTTAGGCACTCCAAGATATATGCACAGTCTAGCCCTAGGATCAAATTTTGTCCTATTGTGAGATTGTGTGCAAGCATACACAAGAGAACCAAAAACTTTGAGTTCAGTGTAGTCAAATTGCTTGTTATATAGCAGATAATAAGGTGTCTGAAGATTAATCACAGGTGAGGGAGTCAAGTTTATCAAAAAAACTGCATGTGCAACACAATAGCCCCAATAAGTGAGGGGTAAGTTAGACTGAAATTTCAAGGCTCGTGCAACATTCAAAATGTGTTGATGTTTTCTCTCTACTATGCCATTTTGTTGTGGTGTATCCACACATGATGTCACAGTGTATGACACATTTTTACGCATAGTAATGTCCAGGCATGTCAAATTCGCACCATTATCGACCTTACTACCTTAACATGCCTATTAAACTGAACTAAAGCATACTGAATAAAAGACTGTACTAACTGTCTTACTTCTGATTTTGCCTTTAATAAATGTATCCAAGTAAACCTTGAGTAGTCATCCACTATAGTGAGAAAGTAAGCCAGGCCATGTACAGTTCTTTGTTTATAGGGGCCCCATATATCAAAGTGCACTAGATCAAAAACACCATTCACAGAAGATGTACTCAAAGGAAAATAATTTCTCTTTTGTTTTGCTAATTTACAAATGTGACAAGGTTTCTGATAAGTACAAGAAGCATCAATGTGAAGTAAATCAAAAATTCTGTTATTTGACAGATGACCAAGTCTGTAATGCCAGACTTGTTCAACTGTGATACAAGAATGATCATCTAGAAAAACATTGTTAGCAACTATATGCTGTTTGACATTCTATTGGGAACTATGCAAAACATAAAGGCCTTTACACTTTTTAGCTGATCCAATCTGATTCCCATGCTTCTTGTCCTGAATTTAGCACATGAGCAAACTCAGAATTCAGTCCTCTCAGAAACTTAACAACTCATCCTGTTTCAGCATAACCAGTGAAAATCTTGATAACATCACAATGGCACCTAGGATTACAAGAACACACGGGGTCTGGCTTCATGATGGCTATTTCATCCCATAACGTTTTGAGCCTTGTAAAGTAACTAGTAACATCAGAATCTCCTTGTTTAAGGGCATTAACTTGTTCTATCAAATCCCCCAAACGAAATACATCCAATCTTGAAAATCTAGACTGTAAATCCAGCCAAATCTGTCTAGCAGTTTCTTTGTACATTACACTTTGTGCAATCGAAGACATTACCGAATTCAGAATCCAAGTCTTCACAAACGTATTACATTGTAACCAAACTTGAAATTCTAGGGAATCTACAGCATGAGCATTAATCGTCCCATCTATGAAACCAAGCTTATTCTTGGTTATCAAGGCCATCATGGAATGACTCCATGGATGGTAATTCTTGTTATTCAACAAAAGGTTGTACCAATACTAAAGTCGGATTTTCATTAGGATGTAAATACAGAGGATTACCTGGAAAAATGCCATGGTTTTGAGCTGCAGAATCCATGGAAAAGACTAGTTGAAGCAGGAACAAGCAAACAAAGCAAAATCGCTCCAAGAACTTCAAACAACAGAACCAGAATTCTGAAAAACTTGGAAGATGAACGCAAGATCACAGCGAATAAGCGCGAAAATCTCTGATACCATGAAGATTTTATGAAGATTGAAAAGAAATGCTGAAAATAACTTTATTGATTGAAGAATTGGATTTGAAAGAACGATTATAATGAGATGAACATTCTTGAATTTTTACTAATGAAAGCTTAAGTTAATCCTACTTCTAATGAGCCTTATATAGAAGCTCCTAGTTGATAACCGTTGGAAACTGCCTAACAACCTCTAACAGATTCCTAACTAACTTTTACATTGTGTACAATGTACACACTTCACTTGGATGAACTTGAACTTGTGTCTTAATTCCAATATGGAACGTAAAGAGAAACGAAGAGACAGAAAGGTAAAGGACAAAAAATGTGAAGAAGAATGAATTCTATTATTCACGGTTATAAAAATATTTATAGTAAAATTTGGGATGTCAACGCTATAAGTGATTGAAATCATAATTTATATAAAATCAATTATTATCAATAGACAAAACACCGAATATATTATTATATAATACTATCCATTGGATGTCTATTAAACACCCCCGACATATATGATATGCCTCATTAAAACCTTACGAAGAAAATCCCACACGGTGACAACAAATCACCAAATTGGTAAATAAAAAAAAATCGTGTAAAAATTTCTATCTATTTGGTGTTGAGGAGAAGGTTCTCAGTTACAACAAAAGGAAAATGTAAATTTGATGATCTTTTAGAAGCAAACCCAATGTTATAACTACAACAAGCTTGGCCATTACAGTAGTGACTGTCATGACAAGAAGGAGCACAATGAGAAGTACATGAAAAAGACATTCACTGCTAAGTCATCATGGGGTGACTCATCAGAGACCGATGATGATCATGATGAACATGCCAAGATATGCTTGATGGTAAATACGGATTATGAGGAGGATAATGATGGAGGTGATCATGATGATAATGTTGGTGTTGGAATTAGTGAAGATGATAAGTTATATTTTGACTTATCTGATTCTAGATTTGAAATGTCTGAAGGTTTTGTGGTTATGAATGAGAAGCTAATCGGTAAGAATGTCACTCATAAGACTGAAAATGTTGAATTAAGAACTAAGAATGAAACTCTCAAAGTTTAGTTGTGTGATAAGACAAAAGAGATTGACACCCTTACTGATGATGCTGTTAATTTAGAGTTGCTTATCCATGGTCTTTAAGTAGAATTGATTCTTTAAGATAATAGATGTTGAAATGACTATTCTTATATTCGATAATATACTTATACTTACTATTATAAAAGAGTCAGTGTGTTTGTTTCCTCCCTTGAAATTTGTTATAAATTTAATTTAGTATTCCATATATACATCTAATCAATCATAAGCATTAATTAAATTTCATATATATCTATCCAATCAATTATAAACTAACCATAAAAGGAATGATTATTTTTTTAATAGAAAAAAGGAATTATTATTAAATAAAAAACATGCTAAAAAATTGAAGACCTTTAACTTGTTTGGCTTGTCAAAAAAAAAATTTTAACGTGTTTTTTTGGATCTTAATCAATAATAATTTTTAATTTGGTTTTTATATTTTTGATTAATGATTGGATGATGATATGTATTTGTTAATCAATTAAATTCCATATATTTCTATCCAATCAATTATAAAACTAACCATAAATTGAATGATTAATAATAAAAAAAACACGTTAAAACTTTATTTAAAAATTCAATCAACACTTTAATTTATTTAAATAATGAATATAATAATTAAGTAAATTTGTTTTTTTTGAAAAAGAATAATTAAGTAATTGTTAAATTATTTAAAAAAATCAATCGTCTATCTAATGTCAAATCTATCAGCAAGGTGTGGTTTTAAAGATAAGGGGTCATTTATTTACACCCCAGCAATTCTACACATATACCCCACATATTGTAAAAAGAAAAAACCTATTGATACGCCACGGCAATTATGTTCCGGGTCCCAGCATTCTACCTATACTGTACATTGCCTCATATGAAGTTTAAAAAAACACTTTTGCCAAAGAAATTTTACTATTGCCAAGTTTTCAAAATTATAATAACACCTAAATGTTTTTTTTAAAACAAATCAAACACAGGAGGAGAACAATTAACATCGCAGTATTATCCCATAGTTGGCACTATGAACAAATCAAACCCAGGAAAATAAATGCAAAATGTCATCAATTATGCCTGCAAAAAGAAAATCACATTTTGGGTATTTCGATCCCTTAACAATCAGGCAAGATTAGCTTTTTTTCTTTACAAGTTTTTTGATCACTCATGGCTGTGGAGATTTGAAGGGGAAATATTGGAATTGCAGGGGGCAAAGGGGAGGCGCAGACGAACTAAGGTGGGTTGGATCATTGAAGTAAGATTGGGGAGTTGGTGGTGTTTTCTTATGGAGATTATCGTCGAACAATGTTTGGGGAGGTATTAGGAGGGAGCCGAAATAGGGTGAGGAAGGATAGTGGGGATACCAGAGGGGATGGTTGCAGAGTGGAGGTCAAGAGCCATGGGTAAGACAGTTTTTTTTTAAGGCCATGAGGGAAGAACATATTTGACATTCTATATTATAGTAGTATAAAGGATTTTTGGAGTGGAAATAGTATGAAAATTGGGTATGTAGATAGGTATAGCAAAATTGTAATTAAGTATGTGGTGTAAATAAATAAATAAATAAAAATGTTGCAATTTAAGTGTGGTGCAAAAGTAGATTTGGATTATTTGGTGTGGTGTAGTGTGTATAGTGGTGTATGGGTAGATTAATTGGGGTGTAAATAATAAACCCCTAAAGATAAAATGAAGTCTCTAAAAGAAGTTGTGTTCATGTGTGGTTTGATTAATTATACCTTCTTGTGCCAAATAATTTTTTAAATGATATGTATTCACCCACAGTATCAATATAATTTTAATCGTAGTATCAAAGAATTTTTGAACAGGAGCATTAAAATGCATAAAAACACCAATCAGATCATATGTACGAATCCATGGACAAAACCATGTATAGTTGGTAAAATTATGTAATATTTGAAACCATCGCAAGACACAATCAGGAATGTCCAAACGTCGGTGAAATTAATTTCTAGGGGAGGGGAATAACATAAAATTGAAGTAGCAAAAGAAAGTTTATGACTTTTATTCTCTAAACAAGAAAAACAATATGAATAAACAGTCTTGGTGGCAACACTTAGATCAATTTGACAAAGATTATCTTGAAAATGGGGGTAGCAATGAGTAGTGGTTTTAAGATCCCTCAATGAAATTTAGAGGGTAAGAATTCAAAAGTAACATTATGGGATTGACAAAGCTAAGAGATAGATAAAAAAATTACGAGACATGCTAGAAACACTACGAACATTGAAATGAGAGAGATCAGTCACCCTACATGTGGTCATCCTCAGACTCACATAGAGTGATAAATTAAGTTCATGTTAACATTTGGGCCGACATGGGCTCAACTCGATATCGGGCCTCACCCAGCAAGGACCATCTTTAGTACATCGCATGCTGCCCTTATATCTTCAACCGATATGATGCATGTCGTCCTCTGTCCGACATGGTGCATGTCGCCTTCTGTCCCTCATAACTGGTAAGATACAAGACGCCTACAATCTCTTATTGCCGACATTGTGTAGGTCACCTAGGTCATTTATGCTCAATACAATACATGTCATCATTAACCTCAAGCAACGGTTACATCCTTTTCAATGATCGTTCCGGATTTCACACATACATTACTCCATGATAGTAACTGCTATAGTGATGGCTCTAAAATATATGTTTCATTATAGCTTGAGCCATAATTGCTCCAAAACATGCTCCATTACATCAATATGTTGTAAACTCCTTTTACCACGACTTCAATGCATCATAATCTACTCCTTCACAAGCTTAGGGAGAGGTATATAAATGATGATCATTCCCAATTACAAGGTACTCTCATAACACTCTTGATATACATTCTCGCTTACCGTCTTAACGAGAAAGCTCCAGCACCCATCACGCTTTTTTGCGTTTTGCAGGACCACCCTCAATTCCACTCAAAAAAATTATTTGGATCATCACTCAAAGGTCTATTCACTCGTATATCAACTCAATTGTAACCCGGACGATTTCAGACACCGTCAAGCATCATTCAATGTAAAATATTTTGAAGGAGAAGAGAAAACAAAACCTATGAGTGTGATGGCAAGATTATTTCCATCACTAACCATGATGTCTTCATTGCCAGAATAATGCGTGTAATGCCAAAATAGAGCATCTAAAGGTGCTTAAGATGATGCAATGTCGAAGGGATGGACCGAATGAGAAAAAGTTGTAAGAGATTGAACCTGGTAAGTATTGCACCATTTCTCTGAATGTCCTTGCAATTTTCACATTGAAATACCCAAGTAAGGTTTTTTAGGGCAAAAAAATCGGGCCTATTGCATGCAAGAAAGGTTTTTGTGTCTGTTTTCAAGAATTAGGAATAGTAAGATATGAAAATGAACCAGCACTCTGAGAGGGATGTCATACGGTTGAATGAGCTGTAGCAAGACTAGCAAAAGTGACTGGCTGCAATTTTACGGATTAGTCTCATAATTAAGTAGTTTTTCATGGAGCTCTTCAAAATCAATGGGGGTGTCACTTTCTTGAACCACCCTAGCCAACTCTTTATAGTCATCTCTCAAAATGTCTGAAATAAGTTTCACATGATCATCTGGATCCGTAGACTAATTCATCAGCTTTAGTTTTCACAACATTAAAATAATTATAGACTGTTTAAGTTCATTTTTGCGTAGATTTGAGATACTGTTTAATTTATTTGATTCGTCCATGATAGGGCTTTGCATATGCCTTATATAAAGTAGTCCATGCCTCACGAAGAATTCTTTGTCTGAGTGATAAACGAGATGATATTTTTAGAAGGATAAGATATAAGATGAGTTGATCATGTCTAATCCAAAGATGGTATGACAAATAAGATTGAAGATAGAGTAATTCCAGGCTGCATAATCCATCCGTCAAATATGAACGCATTCATTATGCACGGAGACATGTTGGATTGGTATGCATTGTTTGGCAATTTAATCTGTTAAATAGGAACACTAAAGATATAATTTAGAAAACAATGAAATGATAGTTAAAATGATTAATGTATATGTTTAACATTTTACAACCTACGATAAAATTATATGGTTTCACCATTCTTCCTGTCATACTGATTGAATTGAAACTTAGATTCTTTCATCAATTTTTTTAGTATACAGATCATTATCTCAAATGTTACTTTGTTTATAAGAGTTACTTTACAACCATTAAATTATAATCATAAGCAAGATATAATAAGCATATAAAATAATATGTAAATGAAACACACATGCTATACTTTTTACATGTATCAAAATAAGTCGTTAATTTAGAGTAAGAATTTTGCAAAAGTTGCTTAAAAATATTGTAAATATCCACAGGTTTACTAGATAAATATGAAAACATATTCTTGATATATACTAGATACATATATTCGTAAATTTTAACGCTTATTATCTTTAAAATGGTGATAAATGTATTAAAGACGTGCATTTATAAATTCAAAATACTAACAAAAAAGAAGATAATTTTGTATAATTATCATTAATAGTATATTTATATTTTATGAGGAAGAAATACTTAATAAATTATGTATTAATTAATATTGTTATTTTGCAAATTTCAAAAGTTTTATTTATTTAAAACACGCATGACAGACAAGATCATACTCTCTTAGTAGTACTAAAAAGCTTGATCAACTTATCAATCCTTCAAAAGAACCTTACATGCCAAACTTCACTCTAAAAGGGCCTTTCTTCAAGTCTGGTTTTGAGGACCAATAAAGTGGGGACCCAAGTTTAAGGGTACCTATGTTACATGGTTTTGTTTTGCATGTTTTTTTTAAGTTAAAAAGTGGAAAACTCAATCAAATGGCCTCCGACGCCGGCGTCCCACCTGTTTCCTCTTTCTTTTCTTCTATGTCTTTTAGTTTTTATTTTCTTTTCCTTCAGAGAAGGAATACTAGGGAAAATCTGGTTTTTTCCCCAATTTTGGTGGTTTTATATTTGACGGATTTCCTCCTCCTTTTGATAATCAGCTCGGTTTGCTATGTTTTCGCTTTCTTTCGAACTTCTTCATGTTGTTTTTATGTTGGATCTGGTGGTTTTTGTCTGAGGATTTTCCGGCGGTCCTCTTGACTTCCATGGTGGTCGGGCGGCGCTAATGTTTTTAGTGCATGCATCTTATTCGTATCTCCTTTGCCAATTGGATGCTTCCGATGCCGGATTTTGGGTTTCTCACTCTTTGGATGCGGATTCGTTGGAACTTTGGCAGTGTTGGGACAAATTTTGCCTTTCCGGTCAGTGGCAAAGGCGGTGGCGGGTTTATGCTTGTTGTGTCCAAGGAAAGCTTATGGCGGTATTGTTGTTTATTTTATTTTCTCTTGTTGGCGGCCTTTTTTGTGGCGGTGGCGGTGGTGGCATGACATCTACAGAGACGTCGGATGGAAGTTTCGATCTGTTTTATGTTAGTAGGATCGAGTCGGTAATAGTCGGTTGTTCCAGATTATTTATTTAGTCTTTTAGTTTATTTTCAGTCTATTATGTATGGATTTGAATGTTAATGTCCCCTACCAAATCATGTCCTCCATATGGAGGCTGAATTTGCTCAACATAGGATTACCCCTATGTCCTTTATTTTATTTGCTTTTTCTTAGTTGTGTCCAGTTTTTGTGACTGGCGGTGGTCTGGAATTTGTCCGGCTGTTTTCCGGCATTGGTCTGGTATTTGTAATTTATGTTTGTTGTTTTAATAAAAACCTTTCGTTTTTTTTTTTTTTTTTAAAAATCAAATGGTATCTTAATAGTATTTGTTCCAGTCACATGGCCGGAAATAATGATTTATTCAAATCATATGAAGTCAAGTCTGGTCAAGGTTGCGTTACATTTAGTGACAATGCAAAGGGTAGGATTTTTGGAGCTGGAACATCAGCTTCAAAGACATGTTGCTGCTAAAAAAATGTTATATTTGTGGTAAAATTGTCATACACCGACCCCCTCACTCCCACCCCCACCCCACCCCACCCCCTCTCGGCCGATCTATGTTCTTAACAATGGGGTCCTGCTGTCCCCGCTCAACCAAAAATATATTATAAATAGGGATGTTTCTATTTGCACTTTCTATTTACTACTTTGCAGTGGCCACTCTACTACTATATCATAAAAATTACTTGACATCCAATGATTTTTTTATATAGTGAACGTCAGTCACATCGGCTGTTTATTCGCATTGAACACCAACGTCGATCGCAAGTGGCGTTGGTATTCACAAGAGAACACCAGTACCGACGTTAACTGCAATATCCACAACGAACACCGATGGGAGTGACGTTTTTTTCATCCGAAAAAATATTCATTAATATGGTGCAAGTAGTAAATAAGGGGGTCCAAATAGAACCCCCTATAAATATTATACTAGAAAATTTTGTGCATCCGCTAAAAAAAACACTACTGAACACTAACGTTGTGCACTTGTTGAATTTTTTTTTTAGATCCGCCACTTCTTCCCCACCCCAAAAAAAAAAAAAAAAAAAAAAAAAAAAAAAAAAAAAAAAAAACCCCTTCTTCAGGATCCAATTTATTTTCTTACTAAAAGACTTCAGAAACGTAGTCACCAAGAAATGTAAAAGCCTTTTAAGTTTTAACTCTCATCAATATTTTTTTTGGAATTGGACCCAAACATCATTAACATCAGATATTTGATAATAATACTCAAATTGCAAGAGTTCGTTATCATAAACTACTAAAGTATTTTTCCGTGGTGGAGGATCCATAAATTTCTATTAACATAGTTCACAAAATTATTTCAAAGTAATTTTTTCACAGGGTTCGAAAAAAATAGTTTTTTTATTTTTTATTTTTTTACTGTGGTGACAAATTCATGCATTTCTTTTAACAGGGTCCATAAGCTTTCATCTTCAACACCCACTTGGGTAGGCTATCATTGTAATTTTATCATAAAAATTGTTGGTTCATTTTATTGAAAAAAACCATCAATTAATGTAAAACTTCATCCAATCCCTTTTGACACCGAGGTCTCTATAACGATTATCTCGATCACGATGTTCCGGATGACAAGCATGATCGTGATACGGGGTTTTACAACACTAAGCTAGGTTGATAGGTTGAAAGTTGGATTATTGCACACGGTGGCGGACCCAGGAAAATTTTCCAGTGGGGGCCAAATTAAAAAAAAAAAAACGTGAAAAAAAACTCAGGCTCAAGATTCAAAACCGCGACGCAAAGATAAGTAATAAAAACTTCTAACCAATTGAAATTTAAATGGATATTTACATTAGATATTATGCAAAATAATATACATACACAACTTTAATATTATTAGAGGGTATAATAAGAACTTCGTCCAGGAATGGGGTCCATGCACCCCACCCCTATAAGGTCAGGTCCGCCCCTGATTGCACACAGCATTGGATAACTGATAAGGGGGCGGTTGTGCAGTCGTCTATGTTACAGACCTTTAGTGACGGTTATATTATGTCACTAAAGGTAGGAATTCTGCAATTTGATGTAATTCAGCTGTAGTTCATTCATATAAACACATTCATGCATTGTATTAACTCATCTTCGATTCAATTGAGTTCTAAATATGCTTAGGAAATTGCAAGATGTTTCAATTTTATATATCGAATATTCATCTACTACGTTCTAAATGTGAGATATTCACAAAAATTAAATTGAAGTATTTGCTTCCAATAAATCGTTAAAAGTTGATTTACTTTTCAAGTATTTAATTAAACTAAATAAATGCATGCAAAAAAACAAACATGAAGAATAGGCAAGAGCATAACACATATAAAGGGTTTTGAGAGAACACCGGATGCACACCCTTAACCTCTTCTTAGCAGTTGTTTGAAGAGTCACAATCATATTCCAAATGAGAATTAAATTAATCTAGGAGAATAAAAAATATATATATATATCTTCCATTATTATAATTATAATGATATTATTATTTAATTTAATGCAAGATTTTCCCTGCTAAGACAAAGATTAAAATGGACGACTATATCTAAGTAAAAAACAACGGCAATCTCAATGCATTTCCCAAAATAATGTCAAAAAACTGGCAGATATCCCAATTTTCTTCCTTTGTATTACCGGCCCCCTTTTTTGTCCAAAGAATATCTCACCGTATTATATAAACTGTCTTCATATGAACCTTTTATTTATTATTCTCAAAGAAAAACTGAGCTCCAAAAGTTTTTTAAAAAAAAATGGCTGAATTTAGAAGAACAGGTGCAAATGGGAGTCTTGAAACTCTGATGAATATAGACAAAACAGCACAAGTTAACAAGGATTTAGCAAGGCAAAAAAAGGGCAAGTTGATACCTGGAAAGGGTCTTGAGTTCAATAATCTGTCTTATAGTGTAATGAAGATGCAGAAGAAAGATGGGGTGAAGATCACTAAAGAAGCTTATCTTCTCAACGATATCTCCGGTCAGGCCATGAAAGGACAAGTCATGGCTATTATGGGTCCTAGTGGTGCTGGTAAATCAACTTTTATTGATGCTTTAGCTGGCAGGATTGCACAGGGTAGTCTTCAAGGATCTGTGAGAATAGACGGCAAGCCGGTATAGAACATACATCCCTCTTCCCTCCCTCCTCTTTAGATGCACAAAAAACCCGACTTATCAAGAAACCACATCAATGCTGAAAACTTGCATGATACCTTGAATCTGAACTTGTTTGTACTGGTTATGCAGGTCACAACCAGCTATATGAAGATGGTGTCGTCTTACGTCATGCAAGACGACCAGTTATTCCCCATGTTGACGGTTTTCGAGACACTCATGTTTGCAGCTGAAGTTAGGCTTCCATCATCCATGTCAAGGTCTGAGAAGAAGCAGAGAGTTCATGAGCTCCTCAGTCAGCTCGGTCCAACGGTACTACTCCTCTGTCTTTCATGAATTCGCATGTATTCTCTCTTCTGATCTTTTACATATGTACCTTAAGAATTATAGCAAAGATTGTATAAAATGTGATGGCTTTGTTTAGAGCACAGCTCATACCTATATTGGCGATGAGGGGAGAAGAGGAGTCTCTGGTGGAGAAAGGCGAAGGGTGTCTATAGGAATTGATATAATTCATAAGCCGCCGCTGTTGTTCCTGGATGAGCCTACTTCTGGCCTGGATTCCACGAGTGCTTTCAGCGTCGTTGAAAAGGTTAAAGACATTGCAAAAGGTGGAAGTATTGTCCTAATGACTATCCACCAGCCTTCCTTCAGAATCCAAATGCTTCTCGATCGCATCACTGTCCTTGCAAGGTACCACCAAACTAAATATTACTTCATATAAAGGGGTTATAGACAGTGCCACTACACACACACCGGGACCCGTTGATTGATATGGGTCTACTCGTTCATAAATGCTCTCTATAAGTGTGTAGTGTCACAATGTCGTGGCAGTATTATTTTGTGTTACAGAGCGATCAAACTGATAGTTATCTACACTTGTCTTTCAGAGGGAGACTAATATACATGGGAAGCCCAACTTCTCTACCGGATCACCTTTCTGGGTTCGGAAGGCCGGTTCCAGAAGGGGAGAACAGCCTAGAGTATCTTCTTGATGTGATAAAAGAGTATGATCAATCAGTACTGGGACTTGATCCTCTGGTGAAATATCAAATGGATGGGATCAAGCCAGATGACGTGGCAATGACCCCGCTTCCAAAGAGTCAGGTATTCAAAATGTTTGGCAATTCTTATTCCAGGACTCCAGGCCCAAAGCATATCAGCCTTCAAAGCCAGCAATTTACGGCTGGAAACATGACACCTCAAACAGATTCAGGACAGTTTAGTTACAACGTTGATAATGATGACGAGGATGATTTTGACAACTCACTCGAACGTAAAAGCAAGCACACGCCTTGGAATAGTGGTGTCTATCACCCTCGTTTGGCTTCTCAGTTTTATACAGATTTCCCAGTTTGGGTCTACAATAATGTTAAGGGGACACCTCGTCAGGTTCCATCATGGACACCGGCACGAACCCCTGGACAGACTCCTGGTGCAAGAAGCCAAGTTTCTAGTTCTAGCAGATACACGACACCTCAGCCAACGCCTAAGCAAACAAAAACCCCTGTTGTCTTCAGTCCGTTTCAAGAACCATATTCTAGTCCTTATGAAGAATTTGAAATGGAGGTACTTGATGAACCAGAGCATCACCGCAAATTCGCGAATCCTTGGCTCCGTGAGGTTGTAGTGCTCTCTTGGCGAACTGCACTCAACGTAGTCCGCACACCAGAGCTCTTTTTGTCACGTGAGATAGTTTTAACAGTTATGGCTATAGTGCTATCCACTTTATTCCAAAGGTTAGATCACTTTGATTTCAAAACCATAAACCGGCTTCTGAATTTCTACATCTTTTCAGTTTCCTTGGTCTTCTTCTCTTCCAATGATGCCGTTCCTACTTTTATCCAAGAACGATTCATCTTCATGAGAGAGACTTCCCACAATGCTTATCGAGCTTCAACGTATGTCATCTCATCCCTCATTGTATATCTCCCGTTCTTTGCCATACAAGGCTTCACCTTTGCAACCATTACAAAGTATATGCTCAGGCTCAACAGCAACCTCTTCTACTTCTGGATGGTTCTTTTCGCCTCACTAATTACTACCAACGCCTACGTGATGCTAGTCAGCGCAGTTGTTCCAAGCTACATCACTGGCTATGCAATCGTGATAGCAACAACAGCTCTCTTCTTCCTGACTTGTGGTTTCTTCTTGAAGGCATCCCAAATCCCTCCTTACTGGAAATGGCTCCATTACATCTCTGCAATGAAATACCCATTTGAAGCATTGTTAATAAATGAATTCAAAGGCAAAGAACATTGTTACAATGGATTACCTTCAGACCTCTCACCAGGCCCTTTAGGTGCAGTGAAGAATAGCACGCTGCATGAAGCTTCACTTCTCCCACCAAACTGCACGCTGATCGGTGAAGATGTACTGTCTTCTATGGGAATTAAGATGGAAAACATATGGTATGACATTGCAATTCTCCTAGCCTGGGGTGTTATTTATAGGGTTTTCTTCTACTTGGTGCTTCGATTTTACTCCAAGAATGAGAGAAAATAAAGTATAGGTTTTTCTCATGTTAGTGTTGATTCCCTTTTTAAGCACTGTTGTTAATTCAGACTTATAAGTTCAATAGAGAACTCATACACACACACACATATATATATATATATGTGCAATGAAAATAAACAATCTCAATATATTTAAAAGTAGATATATGAAAAACCAGCAAATGTTGAGACTCCTTTCTTGGCAAAATGATAAACAGTTGGCAAAAAGATTGAGTATAGTTAGTTAAAGAAAAGAAAAACAGTTTCCAACTGATTTGGATAAAGAGAATACTTTCTGTAGTAAAGCGCCTGTGTTCTGGCTCCAACCAGATCCTCACTAAGCATAGAGCTTGTCATACATCCACCTTTACAGTAAATCTATAGTTATTAACTAGCGTATTGAGCAATCTTCTTTTCGAGTGAATTTTTGTCCGCACCAACCACCTTGTCGACCTCCTTACCATTCTTTACAAAAATAAAGGTTGGAACACTGCTTATATTCCAGCGCATAGCAACGTCACTTGCCACGTCAATGTCAACTTTCAAGAACACCACTTTAGAGTATTGAGTAGCCAAGCTGGAATAACCAGGAGAAATGTAGCGGCAAGGCCCACACCATGTTGCTGTAAAGTACAGAACTGCCAGGCGAGATGTCTTTAAAGCAGCATTCATTTTAATATCAAATTCACTAATAGAATGAATCCCAATAACGTGACCTGCACATACATGAGACACAGACACTAGTTTTATTAATAAATTAAAAACGTCACAATTGAAGCTTCAAATGGACTTCCAGTAGGAACTAGATCCAATGCAAGATTGCCCCTATTTTGCACACATAACAATAAGAACTCTCAAGCCTTAATACCACTACATGTGGTCAGCAATAGACTTTGCTTGTCTCTTTGCATAAACCATACCCTCCCCAATGCTCATATAAGTTATATCCTTTTTGGTCTCTCTTTTATGCGCTTAACATGAAACTCCTCCGGTCTGTCGCAATGCCTTATAAGTAAACCTACATGAAGCCTATTACACAGAGTATAAGTAAAGTCCACTGTTGCTTTCCCTTTTTTTTTTATATTTGGATATTATAAATAATAGTAAATCTTGTCCACAAGAAAGGCGCGCATCGATAATAAAATTTTCAGCCTATATCTAAAATCCAAGAATGAAGAGAATTCAGCCAAAATCGAGCTACAAGAAACCACAACCAGATCCTTCCATTAGTAACTCAAAACACCAAGCATGGTCAAGTTTTTGAACTAGCACCAGATGAATTACTTGATTTGATAGAATAAGACCCACCCATAGAAAAGTAGTTTCAATTCTCGCATCTTGACTTTAGAGGAATGAAAAATTAAAAGCAACTTAAATAACCAGAAAGCATACCGTCCTTCAAAACAGCTCCTGGATCCTGCATTCATAGTGGAGGATAAGCAAAAGCAAGTTAGGAAACTTACAACAAAGAGAAAGGAAAAACAGAACTAAGATAAAGTTAAAATTACAAGAACAGAAATCCTCCTTTCTTGACCCATTTTGAGTGGTAAACACAAGCAAATAATTTCTAGTTACTTCAACCAGTCGAATCATAGAAATAAAAAACCGAGAATTAGAAACATATGTAGACAACAGATGACATGGTCCCAACAAGGCAACTAGACACAAACAACTATTTTCAGTAGCCACAAACTTATGACGAAAAAAAACTCGATTTATAACAGAAAACAGTGGAAAATTTATGCAAGCAAAAGGTCTGTGTTATTGTCACTTTTCTGTCACAAGAAGATAAAATATGAAGCTTGCACGGTCAAAATATGCAAATTGTTGTCAACACATACTTTGGATTCTCTATGCTGTCGTTGCCTCTCGCGTTCTTTTTTCAATAGTTCCCTTTCTTTTCTCAGGCGTTCATACTTGCGGCGGTGCTCTTCAATTTTGTTAGCATTAGGTTCAACCTGCCATTTTTTGAACCAATAGTTACATGAAAATATGCTCTTCCAGAGAATTCATTGACCAATACTAGAAAAGCAACACTAAACACGTTACGGGAACTGTATATGCAGAATCGAAAGTGAAATTTTCCATCAAGAAGAAAGCATTGACAGGGCTGAAGAACAGAATTTAAAACAACTAATCAGTGAATCAAATAGTCAATCATATAATCAGAGACAATATCGCAATTCCACTTCACGATAAAACCATCAAATCAATAAATTGTATGGGCCACTTCATATTCCCAAGCAGTTCTATACAAGTAACAAAGCCATCTAAATAATAACTACATATGTATCCAACTTTTCATCCATAGGGTCTGTGGTGGTCTTCACGCAGTCATACATCTTGAACTAGATTCTCACTCTACTAGGGTGTAAAAAGATTAAAAGATCCCAGTCAAACGAAATGATAAATGGGAACTGCATATACAAGTACAACACCTTTTTAAGAGCCACATAAATCTCCTCGTCAAAATCTATATTTGACGCCACGCGCAGATCACTTGCTGCCTCTTCCCATAACCCCAACATGGCCCTTGCCATTCCTCGGGCTTTGTATCCTTTTGCTGAATCGGGGTTTATCTAGGAAATTTTTCCAAACCAATGGAAATTCATTAAATGACAGATAAGATCCAAGCACCCAGCTCATAAACCAAGTTGCATTTTAGAAAAGCAGGTATCAAGAACTGACAAGTGGCTTACTTTTAGAGCTGCATTAGCATCGCGGATTGCAGCATTTGGCTTGCTCATTTTGAGAAACACGCTCGCTGCAATTAGGATTATTTTCACAAATAACTACAGCCTATGAACTAATTATGCTAACAAAAAAATGGTGCTTTTAATTGGATCTGGTCCAAATGTATTACCTCTAGCAGCATATAATATAGCAGACTGAGGATTCAGCAATATAGCCTCTTTTAGATGATCCACGGCTTCCTCCAGCTTACCTAGAGAAAAATGCACGCACTCATATAATCAGCAAAAACAAGCAGAAGCAAATCAGACCTGAATGCTGGTAAGTACAGAAATATGCCTTCAGAAATTGCATCCATAGCTTTTGATTTAGACAGTTGTGCAGAGTCTCTCATCTCCTCGGTCACTTCAATAGAAGAATCTCCCATCTGCAGCAAAATAACAAATGTATACATGGTGGTAAAAGAAAATATCCAAAATAGACGATATCCATCCTTAACAATCGATAACAAGAGCTGGCTGCTTCTTGCAACCTACCTGCTGTGGAGGGTCGTTGTCAGGGAGCACAACATCAGTGTTGTCCAATTCAACATCAGACTCTATAATGTCTTCATCCATGCTATTCACCTCCCCTTTCACCTCCTGACATGATATTATCGATATAACTCAGGCACGAGAGTAAAGGTTAAACTCAAAAGCAGTACTAAATCCACTTCTTCATACAATACATTCTTTTGTGAACGTCCAACATACAAGGCATCTCATTTTCATATAAATTGGCACAATTTTTCTAAAGGGGTCCATCCACTAACAACAGAAAGTGCTGAATAAATTTACCCTAGCTCCCAAGGCCCTATATGCTGAGATAACCCAGGTGTATTACAAAAGGCCACGAGCTTGAAATAAAAGATTCTTCAACTGAATTCAACATGTTCTCGTGGTTCCACTCTATATAACTACGATAATATGAAAAGGGATGTGAACCCCGCACGAATAGAACTAACTCCAACATCTACGATTAACCACAAAAATCGTTTGACATTGTATCAAACAGATTAATCACCCTGATTCCTAAAGAAATGAATGCAGCAAAAGTTTGAGTACTTGTCCACAGAAAGGTTCTTCTTAGCTTTGAAACAATGATCAAACGTGAAATGAAAATCAAAGAAGTTGTTTAATGTCTCTATCGGTACCTGCTAAGGTTTTCCACATTTCTACACATGATTAAATCAGCACGCTACTCCGAAAAAGGAGAAAGGAGAAAAATCATGTCAATTTTCATAACCATAAATGGCACTAAAGCAACATAAGAAGTTCAGAGCCCATAATTCAGAATCGTACTTGTTCTGCAGCCGGCGGAATGCGAGCACCGATACTGTTGAAAACAAAAACAAAATTTTTTGGACCAAGTAAGTTAACAAGGAATTGAAGGGGATGGCATGAGATAAGAATCGATGAAGGAAAGAATTATACCTGACGAGATAGTCCCTGAAGAAGGCAAGAGAAGGGTCGTGTAGAATTGAAGGATCGGATTTACAGAGTTGAACAAAGTGCCTCAACTCTTGAAGCTTCGCAGCATCCATTACTGCTTCACTGTCTTTTCTTGTCAACTCTACAGGCAGACCCACCCGAACCACCGGATAGTATTCGATACTTTTATTCTCCTTTATTTATGATGTTCTTATCATTTTTTTTTAACATTACCAAAAAATTCATCGTTCAATAAACAAGTTTGGGCCAATGAAAGGCATTGGTCATTTGGTAATTATTGTGGTCTCTTAATCTGAAGCATTCAGTTTTACGTTTTAATAAATATAAAAAATATGCATGTATATATTTCGCTTAAAGTAAAAAAATAATGACAGAGAGTCACACAAAATGGTCTATTGTTTGGTGAGTCGGATATTACACGCGAGGTATTTTCAAACGGGGACATTCTTGATTTTGTGGTAGGTCTCTGGCCTTTGTTTCTTTGGTAAGGTCTTTGAGGGCGGGACCTCCTAGTTCAAAGACTCCGTTGGCGAGTTGGAAACAGGCTTTGATGACGTTTATTCTGATGCATGGATCGGGATTCCCTATCTACCTTCTTCTGGGTGAGCTTTTGGGTCTCCCAACTCACTCAAAGTAAGTGATTTTATTCATACTCATATGCGTATATGGGATCGAGTCGATTCAAACGTCGTTTTGGCCGCATTGAGGTCCAACCAATCCTCGGATATACCCTCCCATTGAGGAATCACATGGATGACATCATCCTGGTATTGTAACCTGTGGAGTGTCTATTTAAGGTTTATGCATTACGGGTTTAGTTACTTGGTGTACATCAACCCCAAGATGTCGTGGATGCATGCTTGTTTTACATGATTTAATAAAGAGGTTTCGGTTTGCTTTAAAATATATATATCTCACGTCTTTATAGCTTTAAAGCTATGATGCCCGGCATTTTATTATGGCGTAGTGCGTATGTCAAACAACATTCCGACATGACATTTAAATCGACACGTGCCAGTGGTGATTAAAATAATATTATTTAAAATTTTAATATCCGACACGCCGACATCGACACAATGACCTACACTCCCCGACACTCCTGAACCCAATTTTTTAATTTTTTTTTTCCTTATTTAAGTTTTCTTCGATTAAAATACATGATTTTTATTTATATAATAATTTAATAAATAGTTGTCGTGTTAAGTTTATATGTTTCTTGTTGATAAACAATTATTTTTAGAATTTCTAGTATTTTGAAGGTCAATCACGATTTATTTTGGCACCGTATAAAAGGTCGGATATCTATTTTGATATTTATAGAGTTTACGTATTATCTATCTTATTTTTCTAGCTTTTTAGATTTTTACGAATATTTTTATATAAATTGAATCTTATTTACATCATATAATATATATATATATATATATATATATATATATATATATATATATATATATATATATATATATATATATATAACGTGTCATCGCATGTCGTGTCCTTAAAGTTTGGAATTAGTCAGATTGCCGTGTGGGTATGCATCTTTGGTCATACTTGGCGATATCGTATCTCTGTGTCTGTGCAACATAGCTTTAAAGTTTTTTATCCAACATCCAACGGTTAATGTACAACACCTTTTAACAAATAAAACTTATTAGAAAGACTCGTGATTGCCTTCTTAATGATTTTATATTTCTGAGACTTTAACACCATTTTTATCTCTGCTTTCTGGAATCTACATACACAGTCAACTAGCATTAGAATCTCTACAAAGACAACATTAAAATAACTACAAACAAATAAAAAATAAGACATATTTTGAAATACAAACACACACACACACACACACACACACACACACACACATATATATATATATAAAATTTACTTTCTATTCTTACGATGATAGATATGTATATTAAACAAATATTCTTTTGTATGAATCTTCTAAATATTTATAGAAGATCCATCTGATGAAATATTTGTCAAAACGCAATTTTTTACTCTAAGAAATACACACACACACATATATATAATGTTTGAAAATAGTAAAAGCTTGAATCAGTAAATTCTTCAGATTGCGGTTGATATAGAGTATGATGTCCAGAATCTGTTGAATATAGATCCTATTAACAGATTCTGATGCAGCTGTATTTTAGTTAGATCTGAAGAGTTGGAATCTGTAAAATAAAGATTTATTATCTCTTACAAATTCTACTACAAGTGCTCTTACTAGTAAGATAATAATTCAAACACAATAAGTGGGGCACACTATGATTTTATACGTTATTGATTTTTTAATCGTCTATATCATGATCAATGAATTTTATAAGAATGTAAATTCATATTTCATTCTCCTTCTGTTTTTTTTTATGTCTATCGGAGAGGAAAGATTCACATAAATTAGAAAAGTGATTAATGCGTCTAAAAAATGGGTAAAATAACAAAATTGTCCTTCACTTCATTGTGCATTGAAAAATGTACCAAAATTTTGGTTATTAAAATAAAAGATAAATATAAAAAGAAATAATAAATACTATATATCGTAAAATTATAGATAAATTGTGTTAGCAACATCAACATTGGGAACGAATCAGACATCTGTGGTGATAGTAAGGTGTTATCAGACCGCTTTAATCCAAATTTTTGTCGGATCCGTCGAAATATTTTTTTATTTTATTTTATCCGTCCAACGGTCAATGCACAATACCTTGTACATCACCATATGTACCGTAGAGATCCGTTCCCCGTCAACATTACTTTAAACCAGTTTCATTGTAGTTTCTAAAAAAACATTACTTTAAACCGTAACCTATAAGAAAAAGAAAAACACAAATACAAAAATAATGAAAAAATGACAAGTTAAAATATTTAATAAATGTCAGCCTTTCTCTCATGCAAAACAAAAGTTGACTTTCATAATCATTATGGTTTTCCCATTAACTCCTTCATTTTCTTTATTACTTCGACTTACAAAGTTCTCCTTTCAACTCTTTCCATCTGTCCTTTTCAATATGGGCGAGAACTACCGTTTTCTGTTGCATCTTTTGCTGCCTTTAATTTTTCATCACCTTAAAGACTGCACTGATCGGAGCAGCCTCCGACCGGCAACCACCGCAAGAGCTTCTTAGAGGTTTCACGGCTTCACCAAATCAAGATGTGGTGTCTTTTCAAGCTTTCTCTCTGATTTCACCGGTAACTATTCTTTGGGCTTCCTCCGAGTCAACACAAGTGGGTTAGCTCTTGCCGTCGTCCATCTGCCATCTTCTGAAACAATATGGCGAGCCAACATGACATCACTTGCAAGATGGGCGAGCCCAACAACTCAAATCATCTTCAATGGCAGCCTAATTGTTTCTGATAGTACCAATATGGGAGGGGTATTATGGTCAACTTACACCAACGGAGATCGAGTCTTTCTCTCCAATTCTTCAAATCTCCAAATCCAGACACTTGGAAATTTCAATTCTCCACTGTGGCAAAGTTTTGATTTCCCTAGTGACACCCTTGTCGAAAACCAGAATTTTACCAATAAAATGTGGCTCACATCTGTAAATGGGCTTTACTCCATGCAGTTAGGATCGAATTTCATGGCATTATATGGGGAGTTCCAGCCCGGATCCTATCCGGGTCAAATTTATTGAAACATAAAGCATTAGAAGCCAACGTAGAAAATCCCATTTACATGGTTCTTAAATCAAATGGGTTTTGGGTATGTACCAGAACGGTTCAGCCCAGCAGGTTGACGTGCAGTCTTTCAATAGTTTTCAACAACCCGTGTCCGGGGTGAGGCGGGTTCGGTTAGAATCCGATGGGAATCTAAAAGGCTACTTCTGGATTGGATCAAGTTGGATCTTGGATTACCAATCAATATCCGATCAGTGTGAATTGCCTAGTGCATGTGGACCGTACGGATTATGTAAGCCGGGAATCGGATGTTCTTGTCTAAATAACAATACAGAGTACAACAACTCTGGCGGGTGTTCATCGCCGGGAAATCAAGATTCCGGTCATGACTTGTGCAGCGAGAATACTGAAAGTACTACTACTGTCAAGATCTTGGAAACCATTGGTGTTGATTTACCATTCAAAGAATTAATGAGCTATGTAACAATGATGTCCTTTAACCAATGCCAAATTGCATGCCTAGAAAGCTGTACTTGTTGGGGTGCGGTCTACAGTAACAGTTCTAGGTTCTGCTACATGCTAGAATATCCAATTCAAACTCTGATCAGCGTCGGAGATGATTCCAGGTTGGGATATTTTAAGGTGAGGGGAGATGCAGGGAAGAATATTGGGAAGGTGAATGTGGGTTTAGGGGTTGGGGTTGCCATTTTATGCTTGATTGTGTTTGTGATCGGTGTTGGATTTGGAATTTGGTGGTATACATTTAGGAATGGGAAGAGGAAGAAAACAGGGGCAAGGAGGCCGATAAAGGTGGATGGTGGCATCGGGCCGTATGAGGATTTGGAAGACCACACTATCGAGCTATCACAAAGATGATCGATTCGATAAAGGTACTGATAGGGGTATATTCGTTGTGAAGACCACACTATCGAGCTATCACAAAGATGATCGATTCGATAAAATCGATAAAAAGATAATCGTTGTATCACAACGAATAAAGACAACGACCATCTATCGCTTTATCATTATAGTCTAAATTGATTGGTAGATTCATAACGATCAACGGTATAAATGACCGTTATGTGATCATGGTCAATTTAAAATGATCAATTGACTTATAATGATCAACAGTGCATATAACTATTGTGTCTGTATAATAAGGATGTGCAGTCAAATTATGATACGGGTCCGGGCACAAATCTCACGTGATTTTTCTCTTGGTCAATAGGAAATTTTATGAACACATTAATTTGTGGACATTCTCTTTTTTTTTAAGGGAAAAGAATTATTATTGAAATAGAAAACCAAGTAAGGCATTAAAGCGACACGCCATGGGTGAAGAAGATCTCAACACTCGCAACCACCAATGATAATCCTTCTTTCGCTAGCAAGTGGGTAGAGATATTCCCCTCCCTCTTAGTCCAAGAAAACGAAACGCGAGAAAAACGAGGTACAAGGTGAAGACAATCAGCTATGATATTCCCGAGAGTGGATCTAATCCTCAACTTCTTCGGAAAGTCGATGGTGGATTAGGAGAGAGTTGCCCTCAAAAATAATGTCGAAAAATCCCTACCGAAACAATAAATTTAGCATGACATTTTTTATTATTCACAGTGTGAGATACATGCACGAATAATATGAGAATGAGGGTTGGAATTGTTGGAAGTAGCGCTCGAAAGACAATTTCTGTAATTATTTTTATAATTAATAAATGACAGGTTTATTCTCATCTTATTATTTGCTTCGTGCTTATATGTAATACACTGCTGAAAACCCCAAGTTGTATCATATGTAGCCATATAACTTAGTGTGTGTCACACATGATGATTAAGATTATGGTGATACACTTGAACTGTTAGTCCGTGGTGAACTTAATCAAAGTATGGGGTCTATTGATTAAACAACCATTAATGCGTCCAGAACACTTTATGGTGTGACCGTCTTATCCGGACCGTCGATATTGGTTATCTAAGTGAGGCATTTATATATGATGTAGTCATATAGGACTTGACCGATTTAATGCATTTTCATAATTCCGATTGATTGAAATCTTATTAAATCACAAGATGATCATATATGGATTAACCTTAATCCTGAAGTGATTGCAGACGCATGCTTGTTTCAAGATAGGGTTTGATACTTTCACGTTGGCACTATTCTGGAGTGAATGAGGAGTGTGTGTCTCACAGATATGGAATCCATTCCTTCGTGCGGGAAGTAGAAAGAAAATCCTCTTATTTGTTGATCCTAGAAACTGATCGATTGGCCGAGTTCGTATTGGTTATGAACTAATTGATCACTAGTGGATTAATGGTAAATAAGGATAAGATGTAATGAAGAAGGTTTACGAAAATATTCCCGCTTCGTTACGGATAGTCTATGGAGGGTTAGTCTGTATGTAATGATTATATCAATGAACACTTATTGACTCGACGCTTTGAGAATAAGTTATATCTATAATTGATAGAGTTCAGTTTCAGATTTATAGTGGCGTAATTCCGAAATTAATAAGTTGAGTAGAAATGTTCTGTTCGATGAATATTTTGTTCAATTTATTGTAGCTACTGGTATAGGTCCATGGTCCCCGGGTGGGCTCCTAACACGCGAGTGTTTTCTCGTTTTGTGGAACCTCGAGAATAAATTAAATAGTTGACATATTTAATGAATATGCAATATTATTTATTTGATAAATAATATGTAAAATAGAAAAGACATTTTATATTAAAATTAATGGCATAGGTGGCACCATATTTTGTGAGAAAATTAGGAAAAATAAGAGATTGGTTTTATAACCATTATCTCATTTGTGGAGATTATCTCTTATTTTAGGGCAAATATATTTTCCTTATGGAAAATGGTAATTGCATTGTGAAAATGATAACTTTATCTTGACTAGTTAATTTTCTATATAAAGAGAGTTTCTCCCAACACAAGGACAGACTAATATTGCGCCACCTACATAGAAAAAGAGAGAAATTTTGTTTTCTTGTCTTAGCCATTGTGAGAAGAAAAGCTAGGGTTTTTCTTAAGCATATTCGAGGAGGTTCTACTACGAGGTTCGATGTCCACCAGTCGTCGCTTGGAAATACAACTCGGAAGATCACAGCTTCTCTCCGGTTGGGTAAATCTTAAACCTTCTTGTAGTTAATTAATTAATCATGAGAATCTTATCGTGGTAAAATCGTAAACGAATCTAATTCGTTGCTTCATTAATGCATGATCGAAAGTGTCTCGATCGGTGATGTGAATCGAGATCGATGATCAATTATGGATCGAGATCTGATTCGTTTCGTGATATCCAGCAGGAATCTCATTCAACACATTCAACATGATGGACACCTTCCCTAGCTAAGAGATGAGCAGGTAAATTTCCTTGTCTTTTAACAAAAGAAACGGAAACTGAAACAAAAGCTGGCAGCAAAATGCGACAGTCTTCAATGATACTACCAGCTGCTGATAAGTCTTCGACGGTTTGGTTCAGTCTATGATAGATTAAAAGCGAGTCTCACTCGAAAACGACTCTACAAAAAACCCCGAGTGAGTACAAACACCAAAGCGTGATACATGGCCAAAGCTTCACCAATTGACATCTCAAAACCTCCTTCCAACTTCCTTGAGAAGCTGCGTATGATCCAACCATTTGCATCCCGAAGAACGCCTCCTACTGCAGCAGTCCGTTTTGATGCCCGATTGTCGTCATAAATTTGCTGATGTTGCTGTATTACCAAAAAACACAGCAGTCACATCGGCGGCTAATTTCCAAATATTGAGCCGTTAAAAAAATATTTCCACCGTTCATATTGAAGAAGAATAAGGGACGAACAAGCCCTACAAATTTCGTGTCAATCGGAGTCCGGTTCGATACCCGATCATCGCCCGAGAGTTGCTGCTGTAACATCAAAATAAACTGCGAGTTTTCTTCCTTATTCTTCAAGATCCGAGCCGAGCTCCCCAACTCTCCATGATCCAAACCACAGAGCTCCCCAGCTCTCCACATCCGAGCTCTCAAGATACAAGCTCTCATCGGGTTTTATTTCTACAAGTTTATTATGATCACACTTCTTATTTGTTTTCGGAACTCTCCTGACCTAAAGAGTCGGGACGAGCTTTCTTATATTTGGAACTCGCCTTCGGGCGAGCCTTCTATAAGTCCGATTTAGTTTGGCATCATATTTGGAACTCGCCTTTGGGCGAGCCTTCTATAAGTCCGACTTCAGTTCGGCATCATATTTGGAACTCGCCTTCTGTAAGACCGACTTCCGTTCGGCACCAACAAATTACACCAATAAGAAAACTGTACGTTGATGTACTAATATTTTATTTTCCATTACGCGTGGTCTTTATTGATTTTACAGGACAAACACATGTGCAACTCTTTCACGTGAGAATTCAGTCCAACCTGGCCCTGCTCGCCGTGCTTTTAAACGAGAAGTCAGCACTAGCCTGGCCCTGCTCGTCCTAAACTTTCACGTGAGAAGTCAACACTATCCTGGCCCTGCTCATCCTAAAATTTCACGCGAGAAGTCAGCACTAGCCTGGCCCTGCTCGCCGTGCTTTAAAACGAGAAGTCAGCATAGCCTGGCCCTGCTCGTCCAATACATTCATGCGAGAAGTCAGTCCGAACTGGTCCACCTCGCCCAATAATATGCGGAGCAGTCGGCCACCCTGAATGCCACAATTCTACGCGCCATCGTCACATCGGTACGATCAACAACACCTCTGGTGCACCTCAGGTTCTCCTTAACGCTATTTTAATATCATATTGACTTGTTCCACTGTACATTTTATCACTAAGTTCTACTTTGAATAGATGGCGTTACATATCGAGTTTGCAAAACTTCAAACTCGCTGAAATAGTCAGAAATACTTCTGACTCCATTAAAATATGATATCTGAGCTCCACCAAGTCGGGCTTAGTAAAAAACACGCGAGGTCTGAAAAATCTAACCCAGCTCACAGAAATTTAATATGCGAATTTAGCGAAACTTCTAACTCAACTCGCCAAAATATACATCCGCGCCCCCCCGCGTCGGATCAAACGAACTTTCACGCTAAATTGTCTGCAGGCCAGACAAGCCGAGCTCCGCAGGTCGGACTCCACTCCAAACGCTATGACTGACACTTGAGCTCCGAAGGTCGGACTCAACCTGGTCAGCAAAGACCAAACTAATTAAGTCTACAGGCCAGACTCGAGATTAGACAAACGAAAAACCAAGTATGCCATCCAAAAACTATAAGTTAGTGCATGGCATACTGAGGGGCAAGACGTCCCCATTATAAAGCACTCAAGAGACTGAAAGTTCGGATTAAGAAACTCATCAAGAGTAAAATTCCAAGTCAGCAGGACTAGCATCCGAGTTGCACAACACGGAACCAACTTAAAATCAAGTCAGCAAGACAGATTCGACCTAAGCCTCGTAGGTCAAACTCAGCAAGGTTTGCAAAGGATAAATTCTAAGTCCGCGGGGATGACTCAATTGAGCTTCGTATGATGAACCCCTCGGACAGGCTCATCAGGTCTACAATTCAAACTCGAACCCAAGTCAGCCGGTCAGACTCCATTGAGCTCCATAGGTCGGACTCAAGTAGTTCGTAAAACAATCTCTTTAAGTCCGCCAATCGGACTTAATCGCATTTCGTCGTCGTAGGACAAACTCGAGAAAAACATGACAAAACCTTTAGTTAGCCATCCAAATGGCAAGTTAATGCACGGCATACCTGGGGCGAGACTCACCATTAACGTAAGCACTTAAAGAAAGTGCGGATTAAAACAAGTACTTAAAGAAGTGCTCGGAATAAAGTTAAGGCTGAGAACTTAACGAAATACTCCTTCTATTATCAAATTGTATAGAGTACAATTTCATTTGAAATAAAATTTCAAAGCAAAAACTACAAGTCCACAAGCCTTTCGACTAAGAACCGGAAATTTGGACTTTACGGTGGCTCGAAAGAAGCAAGAGCCGAGGTAAGAGCGACGCTGCACTCGGCAGGAGTACTCGGACACAATGTCCACTTCCTCCGGGAAGTCTTTTAGACGGTTGTCATAGACCGCACTCCATGACCATCTTATAAAAATCTTTCAGGAAGATTGTCCCCGACCAAGTCGACAATCGCCCTTTGCCTTATCTACCCCCAAAGTTGTATCCATGGTTAGCCTACCTTGCCTCAGGGCGAAATCTTTTCAAATCTCCAAGAAACTTTCCCAACCTGGGGAAAACATCCTAGCCAATCTAGGTTCCTTGCAAGTAAAAAAACTCTATCAAGGTACAACACTCGAGTATGAAAAGCAAGCTTATGTATTCCATGGTCTCAAGCCGCGATCGCCTAGCTTCACATCGCCATCCCAGAGATCGGCTCATGTTCCATAGTTTGAACTCAATAAAGTATCACGGGACACACAACTGGAAGGCGCGATGTCCGGATCGGCAAGCCTATGTCAACTTAAAAGTACATTGAGTCCACTTTATAACGCGGCATCACAGCCCCGTCCGACGAAGTCGATAATAGCGACCACCGCTCATCCTTAAACTTTCACGCGAGAAGTCAGTCCGACCTGGCCCTGCTCGCCGTGCTTTTAAACGACAAGTCAGCACTAGCCTTGCCCTTAGGGGTGTACACGGTTCGGTTCGGCACGGTTAATGCCGTAACCGAAACCGAACCGAAAAAATGGGTTACTAATAAATTGAAACCGAACCGAACCGTTCTAAAAAGAATAACCGAACCATACCGAACCGAATATAACGGTTTCAATTCGGACGGTTAACCGAAAACCGAAATCAAAATAAAATATTTAAAAAACAAATTTAATATTAAAATTTTAATCAAAATCGAACCGAAATGAACGGTTAACCGAAAAACGAATTAAAATAAAGTATGTATTAAAAACAGCTTTAACATTAAAAGTTTGATCAAAATAAATCAAAGCCTTAAACAAGTCATAATCCACACAACCGAATATAAAATGAAATATTTCAAAATACGATCTACTGAATTACAATTTCTTCCAAAATCCGACACATTAAATCAAAATGACAAGCTTGTCTAGTACTTCACACTATTTTAGGCTGCATTCCATTCATGCTTTAACAAATTCATATGCTAGCTCCTGCATTCTGTTAACATCAAGACATAAAAATAGATAATTTATTAGCTTTTAAAGATGTGGAAGAGTTGCGAGTTATCAGTTATAAGCATTGTTACAAAAGACAAAAAGTACATAAGAGTAAAATTTGAGAAATTAAAGATCGTGAGTTTGGTGATACGGATTGTTAATTTGTTATCATTGATATAGTGTGTTTGTTTTATCTTTTGAATAATTCTTATCTTCCATTGGCAACCAAGAGTTAACACTAGCGAGAGTATCATCTATTTGTCCATCTTCAATCCAAATATTCTTATTCCTATATATGTGTGTAAGCACATTACTCTCGAAAATATACGCGATCCATAATCGTCAAAAATATCAAAATAAATAAGTACAAATCTACCTCAATAGTTGCTTATGGTTGAACCTCATGTGTCAAGACATAAATCAATGATGCCACCGGTAATCGCTGCACCACAGCACAAGTGATATATAGATAAGTTAATATTGAATCACCTCTTTTTAACAACAACTATTGATTTCATTTATAGATACATGCAACAGACGTAAGATGGAACTCATGAAACAATTATATCAAAAGTTAACAGAACATAAAATTAACTAACCTGATTCTTCAATCTCTTCCAAGCTCTCCAAAGTCTCCTCAACACCCATCAATGTTGAGCCACGAAGCCAATCCTGCGTACAAATCAAGCACTCAACGGTTCTAGGGTTAAAGAGCTTGAAATGGATCCAAAACACGAGAACTCGTGCTAAATGCACTCTCGGAAACAACGGTCGAGCTGGAATTGCAAGGATATCCTTTGCCATAGTAGACAAGATTGGATACTCAAAAGCATTCATTTTCCACCAACCTAGAATGTCAAAGTTTACATCATTCTTCACATTTTTTGCAGCAAGATACCTATCTAACTCTGTCCTTCCATCCTCTTTATGTAAACTTTCCAAGCGCTTCTCAAACTCAAGATCCCAATTTCTAGCCATATCCACATCTGCGTCATGATCAGGCATGTCAAACTCTAGCTCATGTCTAGCTCCACTAACCGAGTTGGATGACTCATTCCCACTACTATAAAAGTCAAAGAATGACTTCAAAGTCTCTTGTGTCAATTTTAATAAATCACAGCCATCACCAGAACGTTTTAACTTGTCAATCAAAAAATCTAACTTTGTCATTTTCACCCGTGGATCTAATACTGCTGCCACCATCAATATCATGTTAACCTTATTCAAACTTTCCCAATATTTTTCAAACTTTTCCATCATCCTGTTAGACATTAGTCTCATTCTAAAGTTACCACTCTTCCCCCATTCCTTAATTGCACTTTTGATTGTACACACCTCTTGAAAATACAGAGTTGATGTCACATACAAAGTACCGGACAAACGTCTTGTACAATCATAGAAAATAGCAAGAAATTTCACTAATACCTTGGCTTGTTCCCAATCTTCAGTGTTAGGTGGTCCATCTTTAAGATCATCAAACATGTCTTCAATTTTCATCCTGTTAAATGCCTTTTCAAATTTTAAAGCAGCACTGTTAAGGGTGATTTTATGCGATTTATAAGGATATATTTTATATCAATATTCCCCATATATGGATGTTTTTCGTAGAATTCGAGCTTATAATCGATTAATTGAGCAAATGACGTTTTGAATAGTTAAAATGCAAAGTCGAGTAAATATCGTGGTTTTATTATCTATTTTGTATGGTTTTACGTTTTTGCTCGGTTTTGTCATCTTTTAGGTGCACAAATGTGGAATGGAGGAGGTCTAAATGATGTTTTATTGAAGATTAAAAGGAAAGAAAGAGATACAAGAGGATGAAGATGAAATAAAGCTTAGGAAAATCCGAAAACGACTCGTAATACGACGGGCTAGTCAAAAAGGCGTTTCGAAGAAGAGTCCTTAATGAAAGTTGTAGAGTTTTCCGAGAGCTTTTTATGACGTTCGGATCATAATTTTTGGAGGTCTACAACTCAAGATATGAATTTAGAAGTTTGAGTCCATTCTCAAACCAGTTCAGAGCTTAATTTTTGGTGCAGTGATGTTCAGACGCTTTCAAACGGCGTTCACTCTCCGTCCACTCCAGCCTGGACGGCGTCCATTGTGATCAAACGGGCGTCCGGCCGCTTTATCAGAATAACCGACTTCAATTTGCTATAAATACGATTGCATTGTTGAACCCTAATTCATTATCAAATACGCAGTGAGCTCTTGGTGAAACCCTAGAATTCGATGAAGCGGCGATCCGGCCGGTGAGCTCGCTTGGCAGCGGCCGGAGATTAGTTAGATTAGTGTTATTTCAATTCCGTGTTTGAAGTCTTTCTTGTTGCCGCATGGAGCAGCCATGGATGGAGCTTGAAGCTTCCTTTTTGCAGTGACACCTTATTTCTTTTAATGGATGTTTTGTAAGTCTTTAATTATAATTGTTTCTTTTCCTGTGTTTATTTGTATCGTGCAATTTTATATCGAAATTTGATTGCATGATTTGATGCTACCGTGTGATGACGGAAGTCGGTGTAGTTTAGATCACCGTAGGAAAGTTTGGATTTTTAATCTATACATAACGGAAGTTAAGTAGGTTAAATATCTAGGTTTACTGAGAGAACCACAATTTAATTAATTCGATGCAAGATTATCTTAGATTGGAATTGAGGATATCACCGTTACCGGAAAGATAGGATTTTCATGTGTTTAATTCATTATGTTGTTCTTGTTCTCTTTCATGTTTTGTATGCTCTATGTTAATCGAATTAGATAACGGAAGTTAATAGATTCGTTAGATTGCCGTGAGAGAGATTGACAATAATTATTCCAACAAACGGAAGTTGAGGGATAATGTTGTTAGATTAGGATTTAATCCGTATCATTGATTAAATGTCGATATTAGTTAAGACCGGAAGGTAAACTAATTAATGGCGTGATAAATCGGAAGAGGGAAACGCTTCTTTTAGGTAAGATAATAATCCAAGATAACTTGTGAATGAATGTGTGTTGATCTTATTTCTTTCGAGTGGGGTGATGGTTGTTGGGAAAATGTTGATCATTGTTGGTTCATGTTGTTCAACGTTAGTTAGTTTTATTGCTTTTCGTAGATATAGTTTTATTTTATGTTTGTCCAAGAACTATCTTTCCTGGCTTTGGATTAACAATCCTCCGTCTGGCCATTACTTTTCGTTCTAGTTTAGGTTTAGGTTTAGTTAATAAAGAAGAATTAATTAGATTAGATTCAACATCCCTTTTCACGAGGATCGATAATTGCATTTTATCCAACTTTACTAGCAACTACCCGGTATTCGGCCGGTTAGAGGTAGTTTTGCATGGTAGTATAGGTTTATAAATTTTCTTTTGTTTTAATGATGCAAAATCTCCCCAACAAGCACTCAACATGATATATGTTGAATTCCACCTTGTGGATACATCTAGAGCTAATGACGTCCCTTTAATAGTTTCAAGCATATTTTCATGCTTTACACACCCAGTAAACTGCCTAGCTCTTTTAGGGGAGCTCCTAATATACTTAATTGTTGCGCGAATACGCTTCACAGCTGAATCACATTCAGTTAATCCATCTTTAACAATCAGGTTCAAGATATGTGCACAACATCTAACATGTAAATATTCACCATCTAGCACAGCATTATTTCTAGCAACAAGTTTTCTTCTTAAATAGGCAATTCCAACATCATTAGCACTAGCATTGTCAACTGTAATCGTGCATACCCTTTCAATGGACCGATCTTTCAAGCACATTTCAATCATTTTCCCAATAGAGTCACCGGTATGATCACCGATAACACAAAAATTTATAATTCTCTTATGCAAATTCCATTGTGAGTCTATGAAGGCGCTGTGATAAGACAAAGATATGATTGATTTTGCAATGAGGTCCACAAGTCTGTAGTTAATGACACTCTTTGTACATTGTTTTTCATGAACTCCTTTAGTTTCATCCTTTCAGAGGCATATAAATGTAAGCAATCTCAAAGCAACAGATTACGTGACATAATCTTGAATTTAGGTTGTATGGTCCTCACAAACCCCTTAAACCCATCACGTTCCACGGTCACAAATGGCAACTCATCAACTATTATCATTCTGACTAGTGCTGCTCTAGATACCTCTTGGTCAAACTTCCATATTAATACATTATCACGTTCGTCATTTTCGTTTTTGCCAAAAGTAAGTGTACTTTGTGTATGGTCAGTCTCAAATAAAGGATTAAGTTTACACCTTTTAGCATGATTACGACACGAGCTAGTCCCATTCGATGATGTGCATTTAAGTATAGACTTACAATAATTGCACATTACCCGATCGTATTGTGTGTCAGAACCTGGGATGAATTTCTTAGTAATTAAAGTATTGCCATACGACCGATCTTTCGCTTGTTTGCAAGACACCGCCTTGCTTGTTTGAGTGATTTCTAGTGTTACATCATGACTTTGATCTGCATTCAATTCAACTTCACCCGCACTAGTCATTTTGCTGCAACAAAATTAAAACAAAAAATTGAATTGGAGTAAGCAACATTGACTATAAACATTAGTGCAAAAGAAGAGAAACTTCTATGGGGATTAAGTGGAATGTGTAATGAAATTAGTGACATGTATCTAAATTTTACAAAACAGTAGAATTCGAACGATTTCATGTGGAGTTAAGCCTAGTATTATCATTCTATAAAAACTTTAATGAAAAATGACATTCTAACCAACATGTATCTTAAAACCACAAAAAATTGTCAGAATAGATGCAAATTTATTGACTAAAACAACAAGTTCGATCATTTAAAGACAAATATTAATAGAAGTTCATGATCTAATCATCACCAAACTAGCAGCCAGCAAAAACAAGAAAATCACAACTCTTCACTAATGGTACATAAGCCAAAAATCTCTATACAAAAATTAAATGCATAAATAGCTACCAACTACTACCAGTCCATTTAGCACAAAGAACTGGGTAAAAATTGAAAGCAAAACATGAAAGAGAAATAATAACATGCTTCTATCTTATGCAAGCGCACACAATCTGGATTCTAGAGTGCTTATAGAAGAATGAAAGTTTAATATCTCAAAATGATAAAACCAGACTTTTAGCCAAATAAAAGTAAGATAAACAAATGCTATTTCATATGACAATTACCGAAGAAGAGATAAGTGTATTTGCCAGAGTCCGGAGAAGGTGTTTTCTTATTGATTCAGTCATCGCCATTTCAGCGGGAATAAATAAGAGTTTTTGCACGAGATTCCAAGCTAAACCCAATGGAATGATAAGATGCACATTGTTGGATTTGAGTCTTCTTGAAGCAATTAAGGTCCCTAATCAAAAGTAATTGAAAGATTTTCTTTTTAATTTGAGAAGATGAACCCTAGAAAAAAAGACGATAGAAAAGAAAGAGGAGAAGACACTCGGTGAACTTAACTGAGGAAAGGAAACATTGTATTGAATATGAAATGACTTTTCGATTTTTCCTCAAATTAGTAAATGATTTTTTTTTCTAAAAGAGTAAATGACTTTTTTAGAAGAAGTAAATGACTTTTCAAATAACGAAAAAAATATTAAGTATTGGGAGATGCTTATTCGGATAATCATGTTAAAACGGTTCAATTAATCGGATAATGGTTCGATAATTATTTGTTCGGTTTTCGTTCGGTTTGGATATTTTTGAGAACTAACGCAGAATCGAACCGAATTTTACGGTTTTTGCATTATATTATCCGAAACCGAACCGGGAAGAGTAAATAACCGAACCAAACCGAACCGAATGCTTTGAAACGGTTCGGTTTTCGGATAATCCGTATCCGTGTACACCCCTACTTGCCCTGCTCGTCCTTAAACTTTCATGCGAGAGTTCAGTCCGATCTGGCCCTGCTCGTCGATAAACGTAACGATAGAAGTCAGTCTGACGTGCCCTCGAGGGAATCTTTCGTGACCCGACCCCAGATCGGCATCATATTCAAAGACTCGCCCCTGAGCGAATCTTCTCAAAAATTTTGTGGCCTTACAATCTCAAGCCTGACACGCTTAAAACCGCTCTCTACTTAAACACAACAATGGTGCACTACGAGCCTTACGTTATCTCAGTAGATCGCTCTAGAACAAGTCACCTCAACAAATGGTGTATCAAGTTATTACAACTTTCCACCATGACTCTTGTTTACACATCTGAAATCTTAAAGAGTACGGGGGCATTGATGTGTCGAATCAGTCCAAGTCCCATAGTTCTGGATAGAGCCCATGGATCCGAACCTGGCCCGTACGTAAGCCCAGGAACGGATAGGCCCTTCGGCCTAGACAGTCCACCTCTTAATAGGTCGGACCAAGCCAAGCACGATCAAGCCCGTCTCGCACCATCATGATTCCTGTCATGAGCCAAGGTAACGGAAATAAAGCAACAAGCAACTGGTCTGATGCAAAGCACAAGGGCTCTACCCGCTCGCCCCTCCAGTCCACCATCCTTCAACACGAACAAAACCAATGCAATTAGGCAACAAAGTTCATAAACAATGCTCTCAGGCCTCAAGGCTCTCCGCTCACAAAATTTCTTGACTCGGCACTCTAAGACCGATCTCGGTTCGGCAACTTCCCGGTTGCCAACTCGTCCAACACACTGTAACTGCCGCCAACTCACGGCTCTATAAATAGCAAAGATCACACCCTTGACAAAATGGGGCTCTCATCTTCGAAGAACTACATAAATTGGTCTTGATCCCTTACAAGCTACGGGTATGTAGGCAACCTTCTACGGCTCAGATCATAATCACAAACACAACTTTTTCTTCATCCTTGTTCTTGAGCGCCATCGCGCAACCACCATCATGGGCTAAAATGCCTTGAATTCGCAAATTCATAGCAGAGTTACAACGAAACTCTGCCAGATTGGCAGAATAGGCTGCGTATAAACTCTTCAAGTCTAGAGAAACATGGCCGAGCTACCTTAAGTAGATCTGAGCTGACCTTAAGGGCTTAGCTGGATCTGGGGGGCTTATGACGATGCCAAATATTGACCTGACCCACGTGTCGCCTTCACATCAGTACAATAATAAATAAAGATAGAGAAAAGCCTCGAGTGCAGTCGAATTTAGCGTCGGTCACCATCCTCCCGACCCCCTCCAGTCGGCCCAGATTGTGATCAATCATGCTCCTTGATCGCGTGCAAAGAACTTACTAGCAATTGGACTAGGTCTCATCGTGGTAAATCTTTGGCGAGTCAAGGTCGAATCCCACTGAGACTCGTAAGAATGTCTAATAATTAAGATTGAGTTGTCACGATAACGGTCTACGACCAACTATAATATATAGACAGTAGTATTGGTGCCTCAAACTAACAAGATTATGCAAGTTCAACTAAGCAACTGGAGTTTCTAAGGTATTAGTTCAATTATGAGTAATTAGTTATTCCCCCACACACATACAAAAGTCCTCCCATTTGGTGAATTTATTCATTGTTCAAAGAATAAGTACAACTCTTAACCCTATCTACTCCGACAATGGCATGTGAGACAATCTATACGCAAACTACCCTCCGTAATTGGTCCATAATAGCCCATACGCATAAAGAACTAGAGCTGCCGATATTGAGTGTTACCTCATACCGCAAACCCGCCTGTGACAGCGGTGGCCGACATTGACCAACACGTCCTAGTGGTCCATTCTAGATAATGTCCTAATTAACACTTCACTTGTGGTCCTTCATGTTAATTTACGATAACATGCAAATAGTTGATCAAAGCTACTAACATGTAAATTAAATCTATCGATCAACGTCAAGTGGCGCCGATTATCATGAATTAGTAATTTACTAGGTATTCAGATCTAGCGATATAGATCGGTCGTAGATCTCAAGAACACAACTACTATTTCATGATTTCTTCACCAACGAATCGGATCTATAACACATGAGTTAAAATAAACAAACTACTACATAATTAAACTAAATAAGCAATTAAACCATGCTAATAATAGAACAACGATAGATCTACATCTTGGAAAGATGAGTAAAATCATACCCTCGAAGACGAGCGTAAATCTCCTTCGGATCTCTCCCTACGCGGCGACTCCGTCGTCTCTCCGACCAAAACTCATAAAATAAATAACAAGAACTTTTATTGCATAATTTCCTTGAATAATTTGAGTACGCTTTTGTTCCGAGTAAGCCTCTTATTTATAGCTATCTAAACCGACTTAGAATCATCTAGTTTGACCCATCGTCCAAGAAAACGCGTTTCGGAAGATTCTGGACCCTCGGTAAGTCGGCACCGCTCTCGGGTTACCAAGGGTATTTTTGTCTTTTTCTTCAACCGACTTCACTTGGATGCTTGTAGAATACCTAGGCCCATTCTTTTCGCTCATCCACTCCCGCATTCGTCCATCATGCTTAGCCCAATATTCCGTGATCATGAAAATCATAAAATAACGCACGAAATAATATCGAAAACAGGAAAATAAACGCTAAGTGCAGATTTCGACTCACGAACCCGACATATGATATTCAACGAACGGTTCATATTTATAGGTCGAAACAACTATTTTTAGCTCATAATGGATAGAATATTGATGTCGTAGGATAGACTATTTTAACCGCCATCACTCCGCCCGACCACTATAGATCGCCTCAAGTCCTCTCGGACCAAACCTCTTATGCATGCACACAAGAATACGAGTGATCCTACCTCGGCTATCTTCCCGACCTCCGTAGTCGGCCCAAACACGAATGGTTCATCCGATTCAGCTCGGGCCATCTAAGTCGCCGTGAGTCCATCCTCAAACGATTTCCCACGTGTGTGATAATCGATAAATATGTGAAGAATCCTCATATTTAATACTTTGATTTCGAGTCAAATATCTCCATAATTATCTCTAAAATTAAAAAGATTAAATCGTAGTTGTCTTTTTCTTAGGAACACTTAAATCCAAGCCCAACAAGGACAAGGCCCATGGCGTCTTGTGGCATAACTCTCCTCTATATAAACCATCCCTGAGGAACTACGAAGACTTGATTCCAATACATGAGCATTAGATACATAGGCAACTTGAGATCTGATTTCTTAAGTCGATTTCTAAACCACCACCAAAACACCCCCTCTTTTTATCATGTTCTTAAGGCTTTTTGCAGGTTGGCTTTAGGAGAATAACCATGGATTATCATCGACGATTTTGGAATCGTCAGTATGTGTTTAATTTTGAAAAATAGATATATAATTATAATGCTAATTGTTACAAAATAATCTATTTCTTTTATTTTTTAATTGGTGGATTTATCATATTAATTTAAATAATAGCTTACATATCATATTTATTACTACCTCCGTCCCAAAATATAAATCCATTTGGGGTTTTTCACACATATTAAAAAAGTTGGTTAAATTGGTTATGTGTCATTAATTTTGATGGAAAAGACTAAAATGACATTTGACTATTATTAGTGCAGAGTAGTGAAAAGTGGGTGGGTAAATAGTAAATGAAGGGTAAAAGAAGAAAAATGTAATTAATGATTTCTTGGTTATTTAAATGGACTTACATTAAGGAATATAGCATTTTTCAATTATTAAATCATGTATTTGAGTGTATAAATAATAATTTGCCCAAAGTCTCTATTTTTTTAGAAATTATCCAAGTTCCTCTTAAACTAAATGACATAATTAACATATATGTATCTAAATTATTTTGAATGATGCTACAACATTGTGATATTTTGGAGGTCCTTTTTCAAGGACCTAGGTATACCTAGAGTGAGAATACTCATGACAATGAGAGAATCCAATAAAGACTTATTCAAGTTTGGTGTAACATAAGATGGCTTGAGAAGTTCAGTAATGCTTAGGTCAAACATCTACCAAGGGAGCACTCAAATCATAATCCCATATGTCTATATACTGAATTTAGCACCCAAATGTAAAGAATCCTGTTTCTATTTCCAAAGAGCATGGCTTGAACAAAATAACTTTGAAAAGCATGTGGAAGAAGGTTGGGATTAGGGGTGTAATCGAGCCGAGTCGAGTCGATACTCTCTAGGGCTCGAGCTCGACTAGACTAAAAAAATCCAGGCTCGAAACTCGGCTCGAGCTCGATCGAGCAATAAAAAATCAAGATCGAACTCGACTCGCTAAGTACTCGATAAAACTCGACTCGACTCGTAAGCTCGATTATTATCCTAGAATTCATTTAATTTTTAACGAAATATGGTGAATTCGAGCTCGGCTCGTCTAATACTCGACTCGAATAATATTTTTTTAATAATAATAAAATAATATTTTATAATAAATTTAATAAATTAAATGAATTAAATAATTATTTAATCAAGCTCGATTAAGCTCGCGAGCTACTCGACTACTATATTTTAAAACTCGAGCTCGCTCAGATAAATTATTCGAGTAGCTCGACTCGAGCTCTCGAACTCGAAAAAAACCGAATCGAGTCGATCTCTCTTGCTCAGTCGAAAAGTAGTAGCTCACGAGATGGCCAACTCATTTACAATACCTAGTTGGGAAGATAGCAATGACTTGTTCCCAACCATCTAATTATTTCCAATAGAATATGAACCATGAGATTTTCGGAAACATATTCCAATGAAAAACAACTCTTGGACCAGGAAGAGATCTACATGCACCAGAGATCTCAACGTCAATGGTTGGCTGAAAGAGAAGGAAACACTCATTTTTACCATATGACTACCATAAAGGACATTAGAAACGCAGAGTTACATGTCTGGAAGATAATCAGAGTTAGTGGACATATTACAGTGTTCTTGTTGATGGGATGATATTTTTTTTACACCAACCTCTACCAAGCAGATTCCATTGATCAGCATCTTCTGGATTGCATTCGATTCCCAGCTTTGTAGGACTCATATATGCAATTCTAAAATAGACATGTTTCAGAAAAAAAATCGAGGAGTCCATGTTCCAAATGGGAAACTGCAAAGCTCCTAAGCCTGACGGAATACCTGTTTGATTTCTTACAAAGTGCCGGCCCACTGTAAGTTCATCAATTTTGAAATTTGTATTTGAGGCATTTGGTAAGGATGATTTTGATTTATTACATAATGAAACTGTTGTATCCTTAATCTCAAAGGTGAAACCCCTGGAATATGTATCCTAATTTAGACTCATACCTCTAACAAATGCTTGTGGGAAAATTATCTCCAAAATTATTGCTAATAGACTAAAGTCTATCAACAGAAATTTGATCACACCCATGCTGTCTTTATACCTGGTAGAGGTGGGATTGAGAACATTCTTGTTGCTAAGTATTGGATGTAGTGCCCGAAAGACAATTGTTGCTTGTCTATACGGGCAAGTGAGAGATTGTTGGAAGTAGCGCCCGAAAGATAATTTATGTAATTGTTTTTATAATTAATAAATGACAGATTTATTCTCATCTTATTATTTGCTTTGTGCTTATATGTAATACACTGCTGAAACCCCCAAATCGTATCATATGTAGCCATATAACTTAGTGTGTGTCACACATGAGGATTAAGTTTATGGTGATACACTTGAATTATTAGTCCGTGGTGAACTTAATCAAAGTATGGGGTCTATTGATTAAACCACCGTTAATGTGCCCAGATTACTTTAAGGTGTGACCGTCTTATCCGGACCGTCGATATTGGTTATCTAAGTGGGGCATTTATTTATGATGTAGTCATATAGGACTGGACCGATTTAATCTGCAGTTCTCATATAATTTCGTGATTGAGAAATCTTATTAAATCACAAAATGATCATATATGGATTGACCTTAATCCTGAAGTGATTGCAGACGTCTGCTTGCTTCAAGATAGGGTTTGATGTGTTCGTTAAGGATTGCTAAGAGGCGCGGTCCGAATCACTTTCACGTTGGCACTATTATGAAATGAGTGAGGAGTGTGTGTCTCACAGATATGGAATCCATTTGTTCCTACGGGAAGCAGAAAGGCAATCCCATTGTTTGTTAATCCTAGAAACTGATCGATCGGCCGAGTTCGTATTGGTTATGAACTAATTTATCACTAGTGGGTTAACGGTAAATAAGGATAAGATGTAATGAAGAATGTTTACGGAAATAATCCCGCTTCGTTACAGATAGTCTATGGAGGGTTAGTCTATATGTAATGATTATATCAATGGACACTTATTGACTCGACATTTTGAGAATAAGTTATATCTATAATCGATAGAGTTCGAGTTGATTTATGGTATGTAATTCCGAATAAATAAGTTGAGTAAAAATATTACATTCGATGAATATTTTATTCAAATTATTGTAGCTTACTCAAGTTAGTCCACTGTCCCCGGTCGCTCTAACACTGAGGTAAGTTTTCTCGTTTTGTGAACTCAAAATAAATTAAATAATTATCTATTTAATGAATATGCGGATATTATTTATTTTGTAATAATATGTAATATAGAAAATACATTTTCTATTATCCCAATTGGCACACGAAATGGCGCCACTTTTATTTGGTCTTGGGAAAAGAAATTTTCTCCTAATTAATTATAATGTGGATAATGTAATTATTTATGTTTTAAATGTTTATAAATAAGAAATTAGTTTTCTTATTGGATAAATAAGAAATTTATTTTCCTATTGGATAAAGGTTTTTATTTTCCTAAAAGGAAAAGATAAATTTGTGCGTAAAAGATAAACTATCAAATTATTAGTTATTTTCCTATTAAAAGAGAGTTTGTCCAAACACAAAATTGGAACAAAACCAACGCCATTTTTAGAATGCCTATTTGGAGAAAAAAGAGATAAATTTCATTTTCTTGTCTTAGCCATTGGAAGAAGAAAAACTAGTTTTTTCTTGAAGGCATATTCGAGGAGGTTCGAATGCGGGATCGACGTCCACCAGTTGTCGTTTGGAGATACAACTCGGAAGATCACGGCTTCTCTCCGGTTGGGTAAATCTTTAATTTTCTTGTAGTTATATTAATTAATCATGTGAATCAAATCGTGGTAAAATCGCATGCGAATTTAATTCGTAGCTTCCGCTGTGCATGATCGAGCGTCTCGATCGGTGATATGAATCAGATTTGACGATCCAATTATGGATCGGATCCGGATTCGGGTTTTTGTATATCCAGCACTCAGGAGGTGCTCCACTATTTTATAAGTATGGAGAAAAGAAAGACAAAATGATGCTTAAGATTGATTTGCAGAAAGCATATGGCGGAGTCCATCGGGCCTTTCTAGAAAAAATCCGTAGAATATTGGTTTTTCTAGAAATATAATAAATCTGATCATGTTTGGACTTAGAACCACTAAACTTTCAACGCTATTGAATGGAAAGAAGCTAGACACTATTAACCCGAAAATAGGACTTAGGCAAGGGGGCCCTTACCCCTTACATGTTTGTCCTATGCATGGAAATCTTAAACATGTAGATTGATAAAGCTATTAAGAAGTGTAGATGGAAGCCTGTTAAAGTAAGTCGGTCTAGACCCACCCTCTCTCACACATGTTTTTCGTAGTTGATAAGATTTATGGCCTAGATCAACACCATTGCAGTGCCTTGACAAACACTACAACATTTCTAGTCGGAAGGTGAGTTGTCATAAATTTCATTTTTCCGGGAATACCATCTATCAGTTGAGGACCCTTGCTTTGCCAGTCGGAATATGCAGCTCCTTTCACCGAATGACTTGGGAACTTATTTGGGTGTCTCTTTAATACATTCCAGAACAACCAAAGGAACTTTTTGAAAATATTGTTGATTAACTGTAGAAGAAACTTTCGTTTGGAAAATCAAGACGCTATCAAGAGAGGGTAGAATGCTTTTGATCACGAGTTCTCACCCACCCATCCTTATTATGCTACGCATGCCACTAAGACTCAGCGAGAGAGGTCTTAAATGAAATAGACAAACTTTGCGCAGAAAATCTTTTAGAGAGGAAGAGTAGATTGATGAAAGATGCACTATATATCTTGGAAAAACCTATGATTCCGAAAGAGGCTAGTGATCTCGGTTTTAAAAATCCTCATTGAATGAATTTTTCACTTTTGGCATATTGGCTTGGAAAATCCTTATGGGTAGGGGTTTTTGTCATGAAATACGGAAGCCCTTTTGTCCAACCCAAAAGAAATGGACATGCTCATGGAAAAGTATATGTATGGTTGCAATTGCAATGAAAGAAGGGTTCACTATCTGTGATGAAAGAAGGTAACATGTTGGTAAGTTCACATCCTCAGTAGTCTCTTAATACACTCAAAAAGAATTGAGAGTTGGTCAACAATTTTCTCCTTCACAACATCCATCGCTAAATCGGCCACCTTTCTTTCCATATTCTATTTATTTGATAGAACATTTGGCCTACTCTAATGGCTAGTAATAGCCAGAGGCAGAGCCAAACCTATCTTTTGAGATCCCGAGATCTTCCTAACAACTTCTCTGGGAATTTAACCTTCCTTCGTACATGACCTGAATCGCATTTTGAGATAATCGCGATCGGTTATGCCGACAACAACATTTCTCTAGCAAAAGAAAGCACCGACTCAGACAAGAAACGAGTGGTAGCGCCTGAAATCGAGACCGCATTTGAGAAAGTTTAGCTATGCCTACAGATCTTTCAAAGGAAAGCAGACTTTTCAATAAGAAAGTCATACTGCTAATAAGCAGAAGAAGAGATTCCTAGCTACTGGCTCTAATAAGACTAATAGCCGTACCGAAGAAGGTAAAAGACCTTACTTGAGGAAGCTTGTGCTGCTATCTTTTGATGGCATTCAATCTTCAAATGAATCTTGCTCTTTTATGTAAATTGGCTTGGTAAATCCATATGAATGATCAATCCCTATAGATGAGGGTTTTTTTCATGAAATACAGAAGCCCTTTTGTCCAACCCACAGGAAATGTATCCTATTCTTGGAAAAAGTAAATGTATGGCTGCTCTGCACAGAAAGAAGTGTTCACTGTCTGTGATGATGTCATCACGTAGGCTGCATGTCAAGATAGGAAATACTATGTTGCTCAAGGCTATGCTTCCCTAAACACAACTAATCAAATGATTGAAGATTTGGACAGATATATGGAATTTGAAGGGCCCTAGGAGAGTCAAATTTATGTTGTGGCAAATACAACACAACTCTTTACTTGCTAGGCTCTGCTTTGGCGTAGGTACATTTGTGGTTCCCATATGTGTTGTCTTTGTAATCAGGAAGATGAGTCCAATCTACATGTCTTACGGGATTGTAGATGGACTGGTAATATTTGGAGGAATTTGCTGCTTAGACATGTTAACTGTGAGTTCTTTTCCAGGCTTACTGTTGGTGAATGAATCAAGTCACATAATGATTTCACTCAAGGAAGAGATTGACAATACATCTTTAGAGAAACAATCTTATAGCATATGGCATTAGCGGAACCAAGTGCAACATCGACGGTGTGAAAATCGGCCACCAATCCATATTGTTATTTTAACTATTATCAATTCGATGAAGAATTTGCATATTGCGTGGAATTTATAAATGGTTAAGACGGGGTCTAGCCTTCTTAAAATATTTGCTTTGCTTTGTTTTTTCTTGATGTAATGGGGGACTTTCTGGTTATGAAATAAAATCAATATTTCTTAAAAAAATATTCTAATTTTATTTAATGATTAATGCTATTATATTAATCCTTTAGTTGATTGCTTTTATTTTTTTTCCAAGATTGACGTTTTTTTTCGGAAAAAAATGAACGCATTTTTTTAATGATACTATTATATTTATCCTTGACTTTGTGGGTGTGAAATAAATATCGATTGTTCTTTTTCTAATTTAATTTAATAATTAATGTTATTACATTTATCCTTAAATTGATTAATTTTTTTTAGAAAGATTTAACATGCTTTGTGGTGTGGGGGTTAACATGCTTTTGCCGCGGATGAAAAGTGCCACTAAAAGCTAAAAAACTGACACTAAAGATCTATTGTGACGCCTATTGTTTTTGTGTCACCCGTGACAAACAACTATGTGGTATAAACTTATTGCCACGCTTTTCACCACACTGCAGCAAAAAGTTAAAATCTATTGTCATGGTATCACCGCGGCAAAAAGTTAAAATCTATTGCCACGGTACCACACCGTGGCAAAAACAAATAATTATAAAAAAAAAATAAAAAATCGAAAAAATACATTGTTTTTGCAATACTTTTATTCAGGTGCCACAAAAATAATTTTAAAAAAAAAAAGGAAATTAGCAGAAAATAGTTTCCGAGCACCCCACCCCCACCCCCACCTCCACCCCCACCCATAAACGTAAAATTAAACATAAAAGACACGGATTAATGCAAAAAAATTAGCAGAGTGAAACTTCATGTTCCCAAAAAAGGACTGAATGAAACTTCATGTTCCCAAAAAAGTGCGGGACATAGACAAATGGGATAGGATCCTCTCAAGTAACTTGAGAGGATATTCTCTCAAGTATGCATGATCTAACCACGCGCCCCCACAGTGTAAAACATCTAGCCATTGATTAACTTTTTCCAAAACTACGTAGTTCAGTTCATTATATGTAAAAACACTAACTTAAAGGTAAAGTTACTTGAGAGGATCTTGGTCCATAGACAAATACTGGTCCTAATGCAATGCCAAACAGACTTAACACAGGATTAATTCTTAAGATTTGAACACATAACAATCGAACCATATATCCCATAATCTTAAGAAAAAAATATCTACAAGAGAAATGTGCTTACCTGGGCATATTTGATCCCCAATTCATAATCGGTGAGCCTCTTTGAGTCGTACTCCGTGATCTTCTTGCAAGCCATTTCATAAAACTTGTACCCAAAACACAATACAATAAACAAATAAATCCCAACCTAGATCCAAGTTTCTCAAATCAACACAAGCACCTTTAATTTGAAAACGGAAATGTAATCAGAATTCTACTTGATAGAACTCCTCAATCAAATCTAACTTAATTCAAATGGAATGATGCTGAGATATTTATCAAAGAAATCGAGTTTACCGTGCAAGAAAAAATCGAGCTCAAAAAGTCGGCGATCGACGAGAAGATAGAACAGTCCTTGGTCTTTAACTATTCCACCGAAGTGTCCCTTTCTCGATCATAGCCCCTGAACACTTTAAGAAAAAAACCCCATAAATGCAAGAACTGATAAACTCATCAAGATCAGAAATGTTAAATTTGATTAGCATACACAAGGAATCGAGTTATGAAAAACGACTAAAAAAATAAAGAATAATTTACCATATATATAAATGACTATAACACATTTTGAAATATCAAATCAGTAGTAAATCAGGGCATAACTCAAATTCATAATTTTAAAGGAAAAGGGTTCATAAAATCTTTAATCAACTCAGCATCAACCGGTAGTAAATCAGGGGCATAACTCGAAATTCATAATTTTGCAAACAAAACAAGGACCTGAACTAGTCCATTCTCTGTTTACGCGGCATATCCGGATTCATCCAATTTACAGAGTTCCTTGATTTTGAAAGTTGAAGAAGCTTTAAGCAAATCGCATTTGTACATTTGGTTGCATAATGTACCTATATGAAAAAAGAATGATACCATTCAATTCACTCTGGTAGGATCAAAAGCATCAAATTATCTCAATTTCATTGACGAATAAACGCCTTCCACACAGTAACGCAGCAGTCGAATAAGATGCATCATCAAAACAATTATACAATCACACAAGTGATAATACATCACAATAAGAAAAAATCGATTGAAATAAAATGAAGAACAAGAAAAACAATGGTTTCCAACATAGCATTAGTAAATCAAATCAACGCAAACAAAGAAACCCAGAACCTATCCAAAACAAAGAAAAAAAAAGGGAGCAAGAACTGGGAATGCAAAGAAAATTGGTATTTGAGTCGATCTTATTCCATCTTGAACCTTATCGAACTAACAAGCAAAAAATCAAACCGAAATCCCAATACTTAGACCCCATAAAGCACAAATTTTTGGTGATAATTCACATGATGATCAAGCAGAAGCAGCACTTAAATTACTTCACAATGATTTTGAACAAAAAGAATTCTTTTCAGAAAATACAATAATTAGCAAAGAAAAAATAAACAGAAGAATAAAAACTAGCTTATCCATGAAATAAAGCCCAAACGAATTTTTGAATAAAGGGAAAGCTGAACTTACCTTTTTTGCTTCAAACAGCTGAGCTGTTACAATCGCTGAAGCTTTGGTAATAATTTTAATAACCTTTTTTGCAACTTATTTTGATCATTGTTATCTCTCTTCCAATGCAAGAGCAACATCCTTCTCGCTGTCAAGAAACCAAATAAATGATTGCCCTTTTGTTTTCATTTCCAACTGGAGGAAAATAATAGAGTGAAGTTCGGGGCAGAATTCTTTTCCTCATTTCCATAAGAAATGATACATTAGGCATAAGCTAAACATACCTTCTGGAATACATAACAAGCCCAATGACTGATGGCGTGAAATCCAGCTAATACAACCAATCAACCTGCAATTTCATGAGAGAGGATAAAGCATGAGCTGCATTTTGTAATGTCAAAAGTAGAGGATACGTACACTTCACAAGCACTGATGAGTGTTCCGAGAAAGCCAATCATGGCAACAACTTCTACTTGAACTTTTTTCTTGACATAAACACTTATATAAAATTTTCTTCAAATGTAAAACACGGTAAAAAGAGAGCACGAGTCCACAATAGGCCTTGAACCCCCTGAAATGCCACCACCTTAAAATTACGATGTTTAAAACAACAAAAAACAACCAGTAAATGAACAACTAATGTTTTTTCCAGGGAAATTAACTGTTACCTCCTCCACCAACTCCAGAATCTGATAAAAACGCCAAAAGCCTAGACCTCCCAAGCAGATGGCCAAACCAAAAGTATGACGAAGAGAAATCCAAACACCACACAGAAGACCTATATTTCATCAAAACCTAATTGAGTTTCCGCCCAAATTACAAAATAATGATGAATGCAAGCAAAATTCTTACTAAAATAATAATATATATGTAAATTATTACCAACTAATCCATGAGTGAAAAATATTTCAATCAAAAGTATAATACCATCACCTGAATCGAAAATATGCCTCGAAATCGCAACTGCTCAAACCTTCTTTTACCGATTGACAGAAATCTGCGATTGCACCGAACATATGGAATAATGAATTGCGAACTAAAAAAAAAAAGTGAGAATAGAGTGTGAGAAATCGACCCGATCTATTATTGGGTTTTGTTGTGTTGTTTAGTTTTGTGCGGTGTTAGGCGGTTTGTAGTGCGACGTTGGGTCGCTGTAGTAACGGCGTTGGGCGTGTTTTAGTCTAGCTTCGCTAGCTTTTGTTGTAAATCCGTTTTTCGTTAATAAAATCTTTCGTCTCCCGTTGGAAAAAACACAATAATATTTTATTTATTTTTTTATAAAATGATCACTTTATTAATCGGTCTCACAGAGGTGAAACTTTTACATCGCATATGAAGTTGTTTCAACAAAATTACTAATCATGACGTTTAGCCTAAGATTTCTCGCCTTTCCACTACATTTGCCAAAAAGACATACGCCGGAGGTCTTTCTGCCTCCTGTCCATACTTAATTTTGTTTCGCTCAAAGAAAAATAACTATAATAATTAAATTTGAAAAGCAATATCTTTTGTTGCACTTTCATTTACACCGTGGCTAATTTTTTTATATTTTTTTGAGGGCACTGTGGCTAATTTTAATAAGATGGAATTCGATCCATCAAAATTTTGCGGAAGTCTCGACTCTGGGGGCAACATCAGGATTTTATTTATTTATTTACGTTTTTTTTTAATCTATTGAAGCACAAAATGTCAAAATGCCACAAAAAAATATATCTATAGCAACTGTTTTATGTTGCGCTGCAAAACCCCGACAAGCACAAAATGTCAAAATGCCACAAAAAATATATCTATAGCAACTGTTTTATGTTGCGCTGCAAAATCCCAGACACAATAACAGCATTTTCTTGTAGTGACGGTTAATCGGATAATTGTCTTAAAATTGTAACAAAATACAAACGTAGGGACCGTGTCGTTCAAAAACATATGGGTCATTTTTTAAACAAATCTAAAATATGAGGGAACAAAAGTGTTAAAATCTCTTTTTTTAAAGTCTATATGACAAACGCCTTGGGGACTTTATTTAAAAACAAATGTTTAAAAGGACAAAATTCAAATATTAATTGACATTTAAATTGAATATAATGGCAAACAAGCACAATCATTATTTCATTTGAACGATTATGTTTTTTTTCCCTTTTGTTTTTGTTTTAGTGGATTTTTATGTTAGAAAATAAAATTTTCGTCTTCTAACATCGGATCAAGCACAAAAGTTCTTCATTCATCATAGTATGGGAGGTAATTAGTTTCTTTAATTTATTTTTGCTATTATGTTATTATATGTGTAACACTAATGGCCATTAAACTGTAAAGTTTACATCATATTGCAAATTTTGTGATTTATTTTGCAGGAAATAACACATTACTATAGGAGGGCAATAGCACATAATTCATCAAGCACGAAACATCATTCAGCTAGGTAAAGAAAATAGAACTGACCTTTTTTGACGGAACTGTCATCCATAGCCTTGTACTCTATGTTTTTGAAAGCAAGTTCCACGCCATAACCGCCCAAATTTACAGGACCCATTGTACTAATGGCTCCACATGAGCCAAGTTTTGACTCACATCCTGAGGCTAGTAGAGGCCTGAGAACATAAGTAACTTAGCCCTGAAAGGGCTGATAAAATCAGCAGCATATCCACTTATTTCACCTTCTGAAAATTGAACTTTTAGAAACACGTTTACTCCACGGCTACATAGGAAATTTTGACACTTTCTTTATTCCCACAAAAAATCACAGAGGGATACATGTTCTGCTGAGAACTACTGCACAGATTTTCAGAAACGACTATCAAACACGTATATCCTCTCTTGAATTAGTAAATCAACTATACAAATGTAAAATGTAGAATCCATAATGAGAATGTAACAGAAAAGTACGGAAAATCCCTTGAATTTACTGTTCAAAGTTAAACAACCAAACATTGTTTATTAATAAAAAGGTAAACGATGTGAAAGAGAAATTAAGTTTAACATCAAACAACTCAGAATATTTTAACATCAACACCTACCTGTCTTGCAGCATGCACCAATGCAACATGAAAATCCTTAAAGCAATCAAGTCCAAGAGCTCCATATAAAATGGCTATAGGACTCCAAGATGGATATGTTCAAATTCAAAAGCTCGGGCTGTTGAAAATCGCCATCAGTTTTGGAACAAAAACAACAAATTAAAAATTACAGATCCACCTATTACAGTAATCCACAGAAAGAAAGGTCGAAGGCTTACACGCTCTTATGGCCTTGGAGCCATGATTGAAACGATGGCACGTCAAAATATATCATGGAGCCAACATCTACCCAACAACTTTCCCTCTAGGAGCTCCTGGGTTGATTCCCAAAAGCAAAGGCTCAGACTTTTTATCCTTTATCTTATCATTAAGATCAAAATCACTCTCATTCACGATGATGGAGCTAACGTCATCAGCCAAAGGAAACGATGACAGAGAGTCCTCTGCTAACTGCCGATATAGCACTAACCTAGGAGATGCTGAGCGAAGAGTAAGAGAAAATTCAAAAGTGATGCCAAAGATGCTAGATATACAGAAACCCGAATCCGGATCCGATCCATAATTGGATCGTCAGATTGATTCATAGCACCGATCGAGACACTCGATCTTGCACAACGGAAGCTACGAATAAATTCGCATGCGATTTTACCACGATTTGATTCACTTAAACAATTAATCTAACTACGAGAAAGTTGAAGATTTACCTTATTTAAGAGGAATAGTAAATCGTAGATGGAGAAGCCGCAGTCTTCCGGATTGTATCTCCTAGCGACGACATGTGGACGTCGATCATCGCCGTAGAACCTCCTCGAATATGCACAAGAAAAACCCTAGGTTTTTCTTCTTTTAATGACTAGAACAAGAAACTAATTTTTCTCTTCTTTTATTTGATGTTGGCGCAAATTGTGTGTAAATTTGTGTTGTGAGAAACTCTCTTTATATAGGAAAATAACTAGCCAAGAAAGTTATCATTTTCACACCACAATTACCTATTCCCACAAGGAAAAGATATTTGCCAAAAGATAAGAGATAATTCTCAAAAAATCAATCTCTTATTTTTCCATTAATTATCCAACAAAAAGATAATTAACTAATTACACATGTGATATAATCTAGGAAAATTTATTTTCCTAATTTATCACAAATAATAGGCGCCAATTTGTCATTTATTTTTAATAGAAAATGTCTTTTCTATTTTACATATTATTTACCAAATAAATAATATCGCATATTCATTAAATAGACCAACTATTTAATTTATTCTCGATGTTCCATAAAACGAAAAACACTCGCGTGTTAAGGCCAACCGGGGACGTGACCTATAACTAAGTATTTACAATAAATTGAATAAAATATTCATCGAACAGAATATTTCTACTCAACTTATTAATTCGGAATTATGCCACCATAAATCCAAATCGAACTCTATCGATTATAGATATAACTTATTCTCAAAACGCCGAGTCGAAGTCGATAAGTGTCCATTGATTTAATCATTACATATAGACTAACCCTCCATAGACTATCCGTAGAATGAAGCGAGATTATTTCCGTAAACCTTCTTTAATACCTCTTATCCTTATTTACCATTAACCTACTAGTGATCAATTAGTTCGTGAACCAATACGAACTCCCGGATCAATCGGTTTCTAGGATTAACAATAAGTGGATTGTCTTTTGCTTCCCGCTGGAAGGAATGGATTCCATATCCGTGAGACACACACTTCTCACTCATTCGAGAATAGTGCTAACGTAAAGTGATTCGGACCCGCGCTCTTAGCAATCCTCAACGAACACATCAAACCCTATCTTTGAAACGAAAGCGAGAGTGCGTAATCACTTCCGGATTAAGGTTAATCCATATATGATCATCTTTGTGACTTAATGAGATTTCTCAATCACGGAATTATATGAGAAATGCAGATTAAATCGGTCCGATCTATATGACTCATCATATATAAATGCCCCACTTAGACAACCAATGTCGACGGTCCGATAAAGACGGTCACACCATAAAGTGTTCAGGCGCATTAATGGTGGTTTAATCAATAGACTCCATACTTTGATTAAGTTCACCATGGACTAATAGTTCAAGTGTATCACCATAAACTTAATCCTCGATGTGTGACACACACTAAGTTACATATTACATATGATACTGACTTGGTTTTCAAAGAGTCAGATTAAATATAAGCACAAACAAATAATAAGATGAGAATAAATCATCATTTATTAAATATAAAAATAACTACATAAATTAATTTTTTGGTATTACCAACAAAAGATTCACTCAAAGATTTAATTTCCCATAATCTACAACTTTCTTCAAACAATCCATGACAGTAAAATTAAGAAAGAGTTGGAGGTTAAGAAAGCAGATCATGGAGAGGGTTTTGTGAGAGGAGATCGTGGATCACAAAGGAAGGAGATCGAGAGGTTGGTGCAGTAATTTTTTTTTTTATATTTTATTTTCGGATTAGATAAATGTATAATGGATAATGGGTAGTTATTTTAAGGGGTAGTTAATTTTTTTTTCGGATGATGTAAATGGATAATGAATAATGGATAATGGGTAGTTAAAAATTTTTTCGGATAGGATAAACCGGGTTTGGGTCGGGTCAATTAGGAAAAACGGGTTAATTAGCGGTTTTTTACTGTGATATATATATATACTAGTAGGAAGCTACACGATGCGGGATAACGAATTTGGAAAACAAAAAGCCTACATATGTGAAAAATGTTATATTGTAGTTATAACATGTCAAACCAACCATGTCTTTGAAACATGATCCTCTATTATATGCAAAAATAAAACCATCTATATTGCGTATGTTTAAGGCCATTATATTTAGTGTAAGAGTAACGAATAATATACAGCAGTAAAGAAATATGAAGACAATTGACATGAGTCCATACATAAAAGTAAGTAGGAAAGTGAATGAGACAATTATGTAAATGTGTTAATTTTCTGCTCTTGGTGATGAAATTTCGGAAGAACTATAGCCATACTATGTCTCTATACCCATATATGATATATGGAATGACAATTATTGAACGATCTGCAAGGAAAGAAAAAACATAATGTTCGAGAATAAGCATTGAAGAAAAATACCAAATGAGACGTTAACAAAATGTTGTTTATTGATAAAACAACGGATCCGGAGTTGAAAAAAAAACATAAATCATGTCCTGAAAACTTCAATCAACAACCTTATCGTTAAATAATAAATGCCAGCTTCAATCACAATAATGCTTTGGAAAAAAACATAACGAATATCATTGTTATGAGATTATTAACAATAGTACATTTATCAGGAAAAATGATATTTGTTATACACTCCATCAATCCTCGATGTGAGTATGTGATACTCTCAACATTCCCAATCCGAACATTCCTTTGGGAGAATCAAATGTCAAGCAAAAACAACACCACCCGATGCATCTCTTGATAATCAAAAGGTTCAACCGTAAAGAAAAAAATCAAAAATAAAGTTTTAAATATCACATACTTATCACATTAGAGGGTACACTCTCACAAATGATGACAAAGTTGAATTAGAAGGCATAAAACTAACCGCCTTGAGTCATTAGAGGGTACACTCTCACAAATGAGACCGAAAAGAAAATAGCTCAGATTTAGCTCGAGATTCGACGATTCGTAAGCCTCTCACCTTCTACACAGCTTAAAAATGCATCTCGTGATATCACTTGAATCGCACCAACCATCATCATCGACAATTGCCTCAAAGCATTGAAACGATTGAACTATTCATCAAATACATTATAAGTATACATCACGCATTTAAGTAACTTCATTAGTCTATTAGTCTTAATCCAAAACAAAATCCTCATCAATACATTATCGGCTAGTGATTAGCTAGCGCTTCATAATACTTCTTCCATACTTACTACTACACCATATTAATCACCATAAAACAAACTAAACGCATCAAGCAAGCATGAATCTATGTAAAATCACATTACTCCATCCATCCCACCGCCAATAACCGCAACATCATTTAAAGAACATATATATATACACTACGTAGAAACAGAGAAAGGGTTTTTTACCCCAAATGCTTTGATAAAACTATCAGCAACACGATTGAGGAGAGGATGGCCTAGATCGAAGAGAGCGTTCTTATCAAAGTTTTTGAACTCATCCACAGTTGATCGTGCCTCCGATTCCAAGTGGCTCATCTTCTTCACTTTTTCTTCTTCCAGAAAATGAAAACTGAAAAAATGACGGATACTCAATGTTCTGTATAGTAATCATAAATTGTAGAGGTGTACAAAGTAACAACAAATGAATGTACACAAAACATAAAGATATTATCCAATAAAGGGTTTTTTTAATGTATTGGAAAAGAATGAACAAACAGAAAGTGCAAAAGTAAAGAAATTTTGACAATAGTTTAATTCTGAACAAAAGTAAATAAATATAATAAATAAATTCCACCAGTGTATGTGTAAAGGGACTGACTGACTGCCTTGCTCTTAAGAGAGACATTCAAGAAGCTTATCAACAGCTAGAAATGCTGAGAACAGAAAAGGCCAAGATTGAGTCAGAAGCTGCAATGTATCAAAACTTAGCTGCTAAAACGGAATCTGCCTTGTCTGGTGCGTACAACAGGCTGGAGCAAGCGAATTATTATCTAGAAAAAGAAATAAAAGCTCTGAGAAATGGTGGAGGAGACGATCCGTATCCATGCCAGACATTGAAGCTTTGAAAGCAGAAGCTAGAGAAGAAGCTCAAAAGGAAAGTGAAGCAGAATTAAACGACTTGCTCGTATGTCTTGGTCAAGATCAAAGAAAAATGAAACCACATGCTGAAGAATTAAACGACTTGCTCGTGTGGGGATTAGGTTCTGTAAACCGTTGGAAAGCACCACCAATAACCATCGTTAGGAATCGAAATGACGGTATTTAGCCCAAAAAATCTTTTATGCTGGCAGAGTTCTATGTCCTAGAGTAGTCTCAGATACGGTCATATGAATGAAGACAATGTTCTGATATTACTATGGCTCAGGCTGAATTGCAAACATACTGTATGAGATAGTACCACACAATTCCTCAAAATCAAATAGTCAATGCAAAATTGAGAAGGACAGATCAAACATATCACATATTCAAGGTTATGAAATTAAAAGAGGGAGACCTATTAAGTCTCTCAAGCACTGCTGGGCCTTCTTTTCAGCCATCCAACCCGTAATCATTGCCCTGCATAAAATAATTAGCAAAACTCATTATGCTGCAAATAGTAATAATTATTAGAGAGACTAAAAGAAAACACCCAAAATTTATTCCTAATGAAACAGCATAGAACAGAAAATATATCATCATATACGTTTCAACACCGTCTCATGTTTAAGGAATTTTTAATACAAAATCTACTATAAAATAGGAGAAGCCCACATGTTCTAAAGAAAGTTTTAAAGAAAGGTTAAAACACGCACCATATGCAAGTTAAAATGTTTAACCGTGAGCAGAGGAAGCATTAACCTCTGACTTTGAATTATCAGATTCTTCCTCTTCAGCATCAGCTCCTTCAGCCTGTGTTTGTAGATCGAATTAGCAAATGAAAAGAAAAGTTTTTTTTTTTTTCAATTTTCGTACATCAGAAATCGAAATTGAGAGAAAACGGCGATGAATAATTGAATTAAAGTACCTGTTTCTCATACTCGGGTTTTCTCTTTTCTGCCTTAGCAACATATGGTGCTTTCTCCTAAAGAAAATAATCCAGGAATCAAACAATCAGCAAATGAAATGAAAAATTCCAGAGAATTTGTGCAGAATTGATTAATCAAAAGGGAGTTCAAAAACACAGATCGACAAATTAAAACCTCAAAAACACAACAGATGTAATCATAAATCAACGAAACCACATAGATATCAGTTTACCCACTTTGTATCAGCCTTTCCTTGGATTTTGCTCCTTCATAGCTACAACTGCAAAACAAAAACAAAAACCGATGAGAAATAGAAGGGGATAAGAAGGGGGAGAAGAAGAAGGATAGGAATAGAAAAGAAAACGTGAAATGATATACTACATAATAAATTAGGAAGGATCCAAAAGAAAACATAATTAACCGGAAATGGCATGAAGGAGATAGGATATATCATATTGCTGATTTGTCGTCTCTTAATTGACTTTGTTGTTCTGTTCACCCCCTTGTACCAATTCTATATATATATCCATTTCCCACCTGCATACACACCACGCCAATCAAAACTCTAACTAAAATCCGGAGTTTCTATCGCCGTTCCGTCTCCGAATGCGCCGGACAGATGGCTGGAGTTTACGACAAAATGGAAGGAAACAAAACTGCATCGCACGGTCAATTGACGGTTTGACAGTGAAAGAGGGAAAAATCGTGGGAAGGATTGAGAAATATGGAGGATAGGAGTTGAAATTTGTGGGAAGGATTTGCTGATGCAACAATGGAAGAACGTGGAGGGAAATCGTGAGAAAATGTTTATCGGCGAAATCGTGGAGAGACAAAATCAACAATGGAAGAGCGTGGGATGCTGAGCAGAAGTTGGAATCAGTTTTTTTAAATTTTTTTTTTTATTTTTAATATCTGGAACCGGGTATGGGTTAGGTCGATTGGAGAAAAACGGGGTTAATTTGGTGGTTATTTAATTGAAAATATATAATAAGATATATATATATATATATATATATATATATATATATATATAATCTTTTTGCCTTAAAGGATTTTAAAACACTAATTTTTGATTTCAGTTAGTAAGAGTAAAACTGTAATGCGAATGCGTTCGAACCGAATACTCAATGTTCAATTCGAGCTCATTTGTTAAACGAACATGTTTGTGTTCGTTAATTAAACAAACAGAAATCGTGTTTGAGCCGACTGATTATGAAGTGTAATATTCGAGCTTGGCTCGTTTAGTAATAATTTTCCTTCTCTCCAATTTGGTTTATTAAGCTTGAAAACATGTGAATTGGGCAATAAATTTCAATACTATATATATATATATATATATATCAAATACAACATCGAGATCCTTAATTTGAAAGGAAAAAAAAACAGAGCATAAGCTCTGATGCATTAAGATCGATAATTTGAAATAAGCAGAGAAAAGTATGATGAGCGTAACGCCAAACTTTGAAGTCCAAACATCATACAAACACAAAAGTACATCTCAAAATTAAAAACACAAGGATATACGTGAAAAAAGATGCAGTAAATGATCCCAAAAAAGCTACACATTTCTGCATATTGCAACCTGCATAAGAAACAATAGAATGTATTATTATGAAGGAATGATGACATTCTCATCAACAAAATAGTAAAAAATAAAGAAATAAACTTAATAAAATAAATCATTGTTCTTCAAAGTTATGGCCATAGTCTTTTAGTCTTCTGTGACTGATGGCTAATAATCGAAGCGGCGGAGTATTTATTGTAAATGTTTGATAAGAACGAAGCGCAGAGTTGAAATAGAAATCTACATGAATGAATAGGGTTTCGGGTAATATGAAGGGATATATACAGTTCGCGAACTTAAACAAGCTCTCGCAAGCTAAGCTCGTGTTCGTTCGTTAGTAAAACGAGCCTAATTATTAGTTCGAGCTCGGTTCGTTATTTCAAACAAACAAACGATCATGAGCTAAATCGAACCGATCATGAGCTCGTTCGTGAATGATGTGTGATTTTCAATATAATCACTAAATGCTACCGCCTTGCAACTTATCGAAGTAGATCTTCAGGATGTCGATCCCATGCGACTTGTAGTCAATCACCAAACAATTCCCGATTTATATTAGCTAGACAAATCAAATATTTGTAGGTTTTTCTCTAAAAATCCTAAAAATAAAGAAAATAAAGAAAATATAACTACAAGCCAAGAACTTCAAGATTTAGGTGAAGATTCAATTTAGAAGCATTTCTAGGATTTGAGATCATGTGGAATTACTATATGACTTACCAACAATATTTCCAAGATATGAAATTTACACTCATAAAGGCAATTATCAAATTTTTTTCACAAAAATATTCTATCGAATTATTTTAGTGATCGCATTACTAAAGTCATACTCCACCCGGTTTCCCACGATTAAGAATGGATTTAGATCCCTTAAAGAACCATAATTTCATGCCATCTAGGTTTTTACCAAATTTTCATTCCAATAAAACCTAGATTCAATTCTTGTTTCCAAGGTATCAATTAAGTAGTACTTTTTCGGTCACTAATTAATCGAATAATTTTCTACATTAGAATTGCGATTATTCACCCTCTCAAAGGCTATTAAATTCGACAATCAAACAAGAATAGCACACAAGAATCAATTATAAGCATCAAATTCATAACAAAGGAAAGATTGGGTTTACATCATATATTCATATCAAGGTTCCTCTTAATCCTGTAAAGCGATATCTACTCACATTCCATATCAATATTCCAAGATTCAATCATAAAGTTCATACTTTGACAAGAAAAATAAATAAATAAAAGAAAGGAGAAAAAGAGAGAAATAAACCGTCAAAGTATTGCGATAAAATAATCAAACCTCAAAGAAAAAGCCTCGTTCTTGAATTAGAAAACCTAAAATCCATTGTTCTTAGGGATGGGAGATGATGATGAAGAAAAGAAGGCAAAAGTCGACTCTGTTGATGAATGCATGCGTTGATGATGATTTTCTCAATTTAAGGAAATTATTTTAGGATAAATAGGAATTTTCCTTAATTCAAATTGTGTAATTTATCTCCTAAAATAAAATTCCTAGAAAATAGAACTAATATGGCGTGTAAATCTTCAAATTTGCGCCATCAATCATGGAAATCACGTTGAAAGTTGTGTCAACCAATCGTAACATTTCGTTGGCGCCGTAGAAAATCTGGATAGCTGCGATTTTTTCACACCTGTTTCATTCTTCCACACTGGGTGTGATTCTTCTGCCTTCATGATTTTGACTTCTTTTTAACTCGTTTTCATTGCCTTTTATGCTCGGATTCATCATATCCGCAAAATATCAAAGTCACAAAGATAATCTAGATCCAAAAAGGCAATTTATCATACGAAAACCATAAAATAGGCATTAAAACAGCCAAAGCGATCCAAGAATAACCGCATATGGTGACTTATCGATGAAACAGATCGGTTCGTTCATTTCTAAGTAAGAGGGATTTTATATCAAGAAATAGTCCTTAGAAGCTAAAAATGTATCCCTGAGCAATTGCAATAATCAGATTCATTGATATTTCAGTATAGTAGATACTCATTGTCCTTAAAAGTAGCTAGTAAATATCTAATATTAAATCATATCATGGTGTTTCATGTATATATTTAGTGTAGTTACCTTAAAACCTTGTTTTGTTTACAAACTCCCCTCCCATGACCCACACAATTTCCCAATCCCACTACCCACCCATGTAATTCCTCCTTTCTAAAGAAATCTTTATGTGGTATTATATGTGTGGAGACAGCACTGTGCACAAGATTTTCTCTTTCTAACTACTCCTCTTCTCCATGTGTTTAGGGCAAGTCCGATGGTAGGGCCAAAATCAATTTTGGCACTTATCAAGAAAGGTCAAGATCTTGATAGAAAGAATTGATAGGATCAAAATTAGGTGACAGTATCGGAGAAGTGACCAGTATTGAACGCTTTGGTAGTACCCTCCAAACACATACACGCGCACGGGTGGAAGATTTGTTTCCAAAAAGGTGCTCCTGCAAGCCCCACGTGGGCTGGTCCCCTCCTTGTCCCCCTTTTGTCCCCAATTTATTCTCCTCAACAATCCAATAGCACAATTGAATAATTATAAAATAAAATGAAAATTAATACAAATACAACGGTTTGTTCAGAAAATAAAAATAAAAATGCAACGTTGAATTAATGCAACAATTATATTTTTACCTATAGTATAAATACCACATATCACATTCAATATATTCATATATTTTTCTTCAAATCCATTCTTTTTCTAATTCCAATTCTCATTTTGCCTGTCAAAAGTTTCGATAGTTTATTTTCACTTTAAAAATTATTATTATTATTATTATTATTATTATTATTATTATTATTATTATTATTATTATTATTATTATTATTATTATTATTATATCAATAAATGACACCGAAACAAAGATCCCCTGGTTGAAAAGTAGAAGAAGACGAGGCTCTTTGTCGAGCTAGATTAATATTCGGAGGCGATCTCAAAATCGGGATAAACCAAAGAGAATATAATTTTAATATGGATTTTATACACAATAGACATTGAATATAATTTTTCAAAATAATTATAATTACACAAAAAAATTATTAAGTAGTACAATAATAATATTTTATATTATTATCAAAGCATCAAAATATTGAAAAAAAACAAAATAAAAAATTTGATACTATGATTTTGAACTCCCATTGAAGATGGATATTTGATACCAAAGTTAATAGTGTCCAGAGGTATCAAAATTTGATTTTGATACCCATGATTTGGTACCATGGGTTGGACATGCTCTAATTCATTCTTCATTTTTCATTTTATCTCTTCATTCTCATTTTCTATCCCTTTTCTTCCATTTCTTCCAATAAAGATTCTTTAGTAATCACTTCATCTATTTATTCTTGCACTTCATTTCAAACGGTTAGATTTCCATTTTTCCCATCTTTTCTTATTTATTTTTCAAAAAATCAAGATCTGGATTGTAACCCCCTGCACTTCGAGGCGCAGTAGCGCTTTAAATAGTCATAAATGGTCGGATCAAGCTAAGACCGAACCTCGCGTCCTCGCTTAGTACAAAAACTGAAAGTTGACAAGGCGTTTATGTCTCACACTTATATGGGGGTGGCATTCACTTACTTTACCGATGTGGGATATCATATTCTCCCCTATAAGTGGATGGCATCCTCGCGGAGACCGGCGAAGACTTGTCCCGGATCGTCCTACCGGAGGTAACTAGAGGTCATCCTTACACCGTCTTCTTATGCGGTGCGGTTTGCGATAGTTCCGTCGATGAGTCGGCTCTGAATACCGATTTCATGCAGCGCCCAGGACCACGGGCTGGTAGCGACAATGAGTCATAAATGGTCCGGTCATTGCGCTAGACCTCCGTCCTAAGCAGTCTAAAAATGGCAAACCCGAAGTTGACAAGATCTTTATGTCTCACACTTATATGAAAGTGAGCATTCACTTACTTTACCGATGTGGTATATCACGATTCTTTGTCCAGGTTCAATCGGCTTTACGATAATCGATCAGACTACAATCAACTTTCAAATGGGCGAAAGAAGTATAATCGACTTTATATGGTTGTCAAATACGGTAGAACAATTTTTTTTTTCCGGTTGATTATACTAAAAGTGATTTTTTCAATGTCGATTTGCATACAACCGCTTTCCTCAAGTCGATTGTAGTACATTCGATTTAGAAAAAAGTCAAATGTATATAAGATAAAATTTGTTGTGTGTTGATATGGGTGTGGTGGGTCGAGTAAGATAAAATTTAAGGATCAATATGAAATAAAAATTATGCGGTGTGAATATAATGATATATGTCAGTAGAAATGACAAAACTCTAACTAAAATAGGGTGCAAATGAAACGTTCTAAAAATATTCATTATAATGTGGTGTCGTGATAAGTTTGGTTTGTATAGTATGATATCTAAGTAATTGTGGTGCACAAATAGGTTTAGTGTGGTTGAAATGAAGATCCCTTTTCAAAGGTTTCGAACAAACCACAGAGGGCTTTTCCGATACCTCAACCATTGTGTATGTGATAAGCGGATGGAGTGAATCCAATGATAATCATTGGCCTCACAGGTAATGTTCAAGATTTCCATGCAATATGTTAAGATTTACTTTTTCTCTCCGAAAATACGAAAGTTTTATTGATAATCCAAAGGTAGGGGAACATGTGAGGCGATGATCAATCCCAATAGTAGAGAAAAAATTATTCAAGTGGCGATATTCACCCCCAAATCAGTTTGAACAGATTTTATTTTGGTATTAAATTGGCGTTCAACAAGTGTACTAAATTGAATAAATACAGATTCAACATTAGATTTAAGACGTAAAGGATAAAGCCACAAGAATTTAGTGTAATCATCAAGAAAGCTTACATAGTATTTGAACCATAGAGTCCTCGGCACAAGTGGCCCCATACATCCGGAGTATATCAAATCTAAAGGGCGACATAGGCAAAAGATCGCGATGGCTTTTGGAAATCGACATGCAACACAAACAAAAGTGGAGGTAGTAGAGGTCTTGAGATATTATTCGACACAAAACTTGACGAAGAAACAGGATACGAGCAATGTCCTAAACGCTTAGTGACACTCGAGAATGTTGGAACATTTTGGAGACTGAGAGCATGAGCAAAAGGAAGCGATTGAATGATCGAGAGAAGTGATATATTCCATCTTTAAGGAAGCCCCGAAGATGGATGTGGCCCGAGTAGTCCTTCACAAGGAAATAACCATGGTGAAAATTCAAAGAATACTGGGTTATCCTTAGCAAATTGAGAGGCATATAATAAATTCGTAAAGAGGGAAGGGGCAACAAGGACATTATTAAGAACATAGGAAGTGGTGGGGCAGAAAGAATAGAAGAACCATAATGTGCGATAGGAAAACCCGTACCATCGCCAATATGTAATTTTCCAGGCCATCATAGGAGTTAGCCGAAAGATTAAGATTGCGGAAATTGTTGGTAGTGTGGTAAGTAGCCCCAGTGTCGGCAATCCAATCAGATGGCGGAGCCTGTGGTGTAGTAATATGAGCTTGCGGAGGTCGTGGAGGCGTGGGAACAAATGTCGAGTCAAAATGGTACCATCAGTCATGAACCGTATGCCCTAAGCGTTCACAAAGTTGACCTTAGACCGCCACGGGATGGTCGAGATTAACCACGACCCCAACCACGATTGAAGTTATGCCCCGGCCTCATTTTTGTTAAGCCCAGGTAAACCTCGGCCATGGTTTCCACGATCCGAATAACCACGAGACATGTTACGATGTCGACGGCAACCTGGTCACTCGGAGCGGGAGAGGTCGCCGGCGAGGAGGAGCAATCGGTCGGCGGTTGGTTGTGATTAACGCGGGCCTCATCACACATAGCATGTAATATACTTCATCCAGGGAAACAACAAGGCGGGAGGACATGATCGTAACAAAGGTGTCATGCAGATCCCAAACCGGCGATGAGCTATAACGTCATCGGGATTGAGGGGGTGACCGGCCATGTGGAGCTCGTCGGCCAGACGTTTAATATGCATGAAGTAATCAGTTGCCGGAATTGAACCTTTGCGAGCAGAGGCAAGTTTGGTCCAAAGATGAACGAGTTGAGCCCTAGATTGAGAGACAAAGCTCGTTTGCAATGACTGCCATATTTCAGTCGAGGATTCTGAGCTGTAAACCTATGAGAGGACATCGTCGGAGATGGAAGATGTTATAGTGCTGAGGATCAAGCTGTCCTGCTTAACCCAATGATCATACGCCGGATTTGGTTGCTTGACACCATCATCGGAGATGACAACAGGGGGAGGAGGGAGGCTGCCGTCGAGATAGCCGACAACCCCTTGGCCACAGAAGTAGGGGAGAATTTGTGCTCGCCATAAGGCCCATAATGGATAATTTTGGTGGGTTAATTTTGTGATATGAATCGAAGAAGAAGGAGTGAAGGTAGGATATTTTGAGAGAAAAATAAGACAATGGGGAAGATGATGGTGGGCGTTGGGGTGGCAGTTGTTGGGTCGGCCATGGATGCCGATTGAAAGAAAGGTTGCGATTAAGGATTATTGCGAGGAGGAAAATATGAGAGGCGAGTTGTACCACTCGATACCATATTAAAGTAAAATATTTTTTGTAAATCATAATAATCAAGAGTACAATTGGTTGATATAAATAGCTAATACATCATGAGTAAAATAGTAAAAGAACAATGGCATTAAGCCCTAGATGATTCGGCCTTGCTTGAGAGGAAGATTCGGCCCGAGCATCATGCGAGTCAATAGGACTAACGCTTGGTAAATCTGAGACACAAAGCGGACTAAGCCGGATCACCGCCCCGGACAAACACAAAGAGCATAAAAAGCAAAGGCTATCATACTAAAAATATACGAACATCCGAAATTGTTGTCAAAGCAAAAGACTCTACAGGAAAGCCTCATGAAGGCCAAGGTACAACGAACCGTGGTACGTGAAAAGCACAAAAATCCCGTAAGAAAGACTAAACCTCCGTCAAGAGAATGACTACCATAAACGCCGGCTAAGAGCCTGGAACCTTAGAGGGATTATGAGAGCCACACATCGCACCACCACCACCACCACCACAACCACCACCACCACCGTGGTTTCGCCGCTTGAAAAAGCGCAGGCCGGCGGTATCAAACGGACAAAAACCTACCTGCATCTGAGACTTGGGTAGGTAAGGACCCGATTTTGCAAACACAGACATCGATAAAGCGGCTCCGCCCATCACCACCCTACCGCAACTAGAACTTGATCCTTCTCTCCATCGATCCGGCGGAAGCCCAATGAGCTTGAGAGAAGAAGAGCCAAAGAAGGTCGCCGGAGCAAGAATCGACGACCGAAAGCCAAAATGAGGAGAAAGCCAAGAGAAATGCATATGAATTTTCTGCTGCCGGCGCCGAAAAGAGCGAAAAAATTGGAGCTTGAGCGAAAAGCTTTTTTGGGTGAGGTTTTAGAGAGAGAAAGAGGGGAAAGAGCAAGAAAAAAACTAATGTTAAGATTTACTCTTATTGATTCCTTACTTTTCCAATCAACCGTGGAGAATTTCTTGCACCATCATATGATGATTTTGTTACTATGGTGCCTTAAAGCCAATCGAGTTGGATAGGGTCTGACCTGGTCGGGTCATTATTACAACACTTTTATTTTTATCCACATATTGAATGACATTAATTTTTGTTATTATATATTGATTCATTTATTTGAATTAAGCTCGATAATATATAATGATGTTCTTAGACTTAAATCGTGACAAAGAAATCATAATGTATGATTATGATTGAATTCAATGATTATCATTAGACCACTTGTAATATTCGTCCATCTGGACTACCCATCCGTCGGAGAAACCAGTGAAGGAAGAGCTAGACTTGAAATGTCCTACTACCGTGGAGAGAAGAAGTCCAAATTAAACTTTTCCCTTCATCCATGTCAATAATTGATTAGTTACGATGTTTTCAAAGTGGATCTATATCACCTTCACTGATCCTTTCCATTTTGTCTCTTGTGTCACACACCACACTCCCCACACACTCCTACTTGCAATGAGTTCACCATAATCACCTTCATCTAGTCGCACACAACAAACCTCTCATCATCAGCAGATATCACCTACATAGTGTCACAACCCATATATAATGTTATGCGGTACCTCATCCAAGTCCCAACCCGTTTCCATATAATGCAAACAAGATCCATGAGTGGGATCTTTACACATAAAATCCACACAACCGCTATCACAAAGTCTCTCATTTCCTACCAACCAGCTAGTGTATCTGAGGCATTGGAATGTGTTGAGCGGAAACTAGAAATGAATAAGGAGTATACCACTCTCATTCATAATAAAACATGGGAATTAGTGAAGCCTGGCCATAGTCAAAGTTTAGTTGGTAATAGATGGGTGTTCAAGTTGAAATATACACCAGATGACACCGTCTTGAAACACAAAGCAAAGCTAGTTGCAAAGGATATAATCAAAGTTATGCCATTGACTTTTCAAAACCTTTAGTCTAGTTGCAAAGTCAACCACAATTAGAGCTTTTTGGCCTAGATGTCTCTATGAGAGGCCAATCAATCAAATAGACATCAACAATGCCTTCTTGATTGTACCTCTTCAAGAACTTGTTTATATGATACAACTCAAGGATTTGAAGATCCAACCAAACCTAGGTATGTATCTTGAAATGAACAAAGCTTTATATGGATTGAAGCGCAGACACGTAGAGCCTGGTTTGATGCTCTAAGGAATCAAATTCTTGATTGGGGATTCACTTAAAGCTGTCTCTAACGATTCTCTGTTTATGTTCAAAGTGAAAGATCAAGTTTTGTTGCCTTGGTATATGTAGATGACATATTGCTAACAAGTAGTTCACCCGTCATGATTCAGAAGTTCATAAATCTCCTTAACTTCAAGCTCTCCTCGTAAGATCTTGGACATGTTTCCCACTTCTTAGGAATGCAAGTGACCGGAAACTCCACATATTGCATTTGACAAAATCGCCTCTCAACTGCTGAAAGAGTTAGGTATTGATCACTTGAAACCATGTCCTGCACCAATGATCCTAGGGAAGAATCTTATTCTAAAGCAAAGAGATCCCATGGTTAACCTTAGTTTGTATGGAAATGAAATTGGTGGCTTGCAATACATCACTCTTTCCAGACCAAATACATCCTTTGTTGTGAACACTCTTAGTCAATTTATACAAGATCCTCACACAGTTCACTAGTCGGAACTTAAAAGGCTTCTTAGACATGTGCAAGGAACTATTGACTTAGGATTTCTTCATAGACCATTTGTATTACTTGAGTTGCATGACTTCTCTTATGTGAATTGGGCAGTCTGTCCTATTAACAGAAAACCTATAGGTGGTTACTGTGTTTACTTGGGTGACTCTCTCATTTCATGGAGTTCAAAGAACTAGACTGTGGTCTCTGGGTCAAGTGAATCATATCATTTGCAGATTTGGCATCAGAGATTAAGTGGATCAGGCAACTTTTACAGGAGATGAACATCAGAGTTATTAGCTTTCACTAGGCCATAAATATATCAGTAGTTTAACTGATAATAAGTTCAAAATTTTGTACCAAAAAAGCACCTAGAATAATAATAATAACATCTATGTAGAAAAGCAGTATGAATTCAAAAGAATAATACATCTTGAATATAACTTTTATATATATATATATAGTCAGATGGAAAAATGCTTTTTATAATCATCTTATGCCTAATAATAATGGATTTCTTCTTCTTCTTCTTCTTCTGCACTGATGCCATGGGAAAAAAACTAGATGGCCCCTGCTGGGAGTGCACATGATCCAGAAGAGCTTACAGATATGCTTTTACTTGAAGATCCATGGTGGTTTTTGTTGCTTTCTTTGTCTTTTAATTTATTTTCTTCGCAATACGGCGATGCACTCATTACTCTGCAACAACAACAAATAATCAACATTTTTCAAGAAATAATTAATGGTACTAATGGAGGTTCAAAAATCTTCATATTCACAAGAAAAAAAGTAACATCGCGCATACCGTTCCTTGCGTTTCACCAAAAATCGAGCCAAAGAAGCTTTCCGAAACTGTGGCACACCTACAAACAAAAAATCGCAGTTCCATCAGTTGAAATGTTTGCATTACAGCACATTTTTTTATCCAAATTTTTGCAGAAAAAAAAAGGTACCTGATCCAGGTGGAAGTATAGTAGGCGGAGGAGCGAATCCGATTGACTTTACATTATTATGAAGATCTGTTTTACTACAAGGAGATTTAAGGGTGACAATGGTTCTTACTGCAGCTGCATCATCACAGGTAACTGATCCTCCTCCTCCTCCTGCAGACTGAGAACTACTAACAGAGGTTACAGATATCGGGCTCGAGAAACACGACATCGGGACTCGGTTCTGATTCTCAACAAAGCTATTCATGACTATGGGATTAGGCCTAATAGTTGGCATCTGAACTGGAGACATAGGGACAGATACTTGAGGATTTGAAGTTACACTAGGCTTGTTTCCAGCTAATAACATAATCGCTTGCGCCTGGATATAACCCGAAAATTTCGTTTAGAAATCGTGCATATTGAGGAAAAGTACATAACTAAATGGAAAAAAGATTGAACAGGGTATATAGATACCTTTTCAGGAGAAATATCATCATAAACACAGACCGAACCTGCGTAAAATATAGTCAACTGGGCTGGAGCATCCAAGTTCTTGGACATGTTCCTGTATATATATAGCATTTTCGATGTAAGAAATCTCGTGATAACGTACATTAGGCCAAAATGACTCGGTCCTTCCACGGACTCTGTATACGACTATACGTAGATCAGCTGTCTCACCTTAATTCAGTAGTGCCAACTACAGGACTACTATTGCTATTTTTCACAGCTGGAACCGAACGCATAGTAATGGGCACGGGCTGAGGGCTTGCAGAACCGACTAGATTCGGTCCAACGGGAGAAATGAACGAGTTGTGAGCAGGATAACTCATAGCTAGACTCGAAGGTGCGGTGACACGATGATTTGGATTCGAATCAAAAGGATTTTGAGGGAAAGTAGTGACTGCATAGTGATTCCCTCCTTGCTTCTGAATGATCAAGAAAGAAAAGATAGACAAAATAAATAAGGTGATTGCACTAAAAACATCAAAACTAAGACGAATTATCGAGGGAAATAAACGAAACGTAGACATTCACAAACCTGCAAATTGTTTGAAGAATCTGATGTTGTAATAGAAACCAATCCAGCAGATGCAAGAGCTTCAAAACCAGTCTTTGGCTTTTCGTTTTTCGAAGAATTAAAAGATAAAAACTGCTGTCCAGAACCCTTATTGTTTGTGAATGTCCACTGCATTGTTGAGCTTTGTCCAATTGCTGCTTTAGAACAAACATAAAGCATACAAATTAATTACAATTAAACTTTTTTTTTTTTACTTGTGCAACAAGAATGGAATACATGCACAAAAACCCGGATCCTCTCCTGTGAAGTTCGTTTTGTGATTCGTTCAGTGAATTCACATAATATTTACGGTATCTAATGCAAGTGTACTAAAGCGATTTCCATGTCAACGCATACATAGACATTTAATTTTTGGTTGATAAAATAATCTTTCAAATTCAATCAATGAAGTAGAAAATACTCTTTATAATATTTTATTTGTAAAACACAATAAATATTAAAAATGGGGACGGAGATCTAGTGGGCTGTCTGATAAATAATTAAAAAAAATTTAAGGGTTGGCTAGTGCAGCTGTAAAGTAGGAAGTGAACATGTTATTCAACTTATATTTTATTACAATTATTAAAATCCATCAAATGTGTACTATATGATATTATTTTATACATTTCCATGGCAGAACAAGTGAACAATATTGAAAGCCTTTTTGGTCAAAGTTAATATTAAAAGAGAAAATGATATATGCACTACACAAATGTGTAGTGCACAAACCACTATCTTCTTGATATCTATTCATTAAAATGATTAATTATTTATTGTGATGGGTCCTAATAAAATATGTGGTATTGATTATATTGTGTAAGATATTATGATAAAAGAAATAGTGGATGTATCACTACTCTATAAAATAAAATAAAAAAACACCTCCCCCAATTAAACGTTTTGAATATAATGTTTTTTAATATAAGGGACCAACCATTTTAATTCAACATTTGGGTAGAAGCAATGAAGCCAAATATTATAATATAAAGAATTAAAATGACGTAGGCGACTTACTTGGAAGCCACACATGGTTTGTTTGAATATAAAATTGTACATTTGGCTTTTTATAATAATTAAACCATTCATGAAGTGCACGTTAGCTATAGAGAGTCTACATACACCACACAAAAAACAAAAAAACTTTTGTTTAAATAAATGAAAATTATTATTGAATTAATACAAAAACCAAGTTGAATGAATAATAAATACTAGAGAATATGACTACTCGTTTTTGTGAATTAGTCCTTCCCATACATAATTATTCTATTGTGAAATTAATATTATAATCCAAGTCACCAACCCCACAAATCCTAATCTTGCAATTATTTAGCACTAAAATGAAAGTAATAAGTATAAATAATTAATTAACAAATTCATTTTAGAAAGAGGAGGATAGATGCATGCATATCATCTTTTCGACAGATGAATTATTAATATAAAATTGTAACACAAGCAAAGTGTTGAATTTGAGCCATTTCAATGAAAAAAAAAAATTAATGATTCACTTGCACATTTCAAAATAACTCATATATACTTCATTTCATTTTCTTCAATGCCCTCACTGCATCCAGATTTTAGATCTACCCTTAGAGGCGAGGCCAGGGATTTTAGTTCGGATACGTTAATTGAATTTATATCGAGTTAGTCGGATTAAAATTTGAATTAAAAATTTTTTGGATCAAAGCGAACTATATAGATTTTTAATATAAAATATTTTTGTAAGGTAGAGCTTAAGACGGCTTTGACCATATATAAGATCCGCCCATGTCTACCGCCGCATAGAAGAGCAACGAAACACTCTCAAAATATATGTCTCAATAAAAACTCCATTTACAACCTCAAAACGACTCGATTGTCATGTATAATCGAATTCAATCTCCCCTTCTAATTATTGAATTTAGCCTTCACAAAAAAAGGTACATAATTTACCTCAAAAAAAAAGTACATAATATATTGAAAATAAATAACATATTTTCTCTTACCTAATGAACATAAATAAAGTATTTTCTCTTTACTAATGAACATAAATAAAGTATTTTTATTTTTATTTTTTCCCTACTAAAACCTCAAATGTTGAATAGAATTTTAGGTTAATTAGTTTTTAAGAAACAAACATATTTCCGTTCTATTTGTCAAATTTCAGCTGTATGAATTTAATATGTTAGAATATATATATATATATATATATATATATATATATACATCTTAATATATTTATTTTAAAATAATGGAGTAAGTGTTATAGAGAACGGAATAGCAAATCAAAGTCAATATCATAAAATAATATTTAATACACAAGAATGGAGAAAATATCATAAATTTTATTGAGAATTGGGTAGCAAAATTTAGAAATGCAGTTTCAATTTAGTGTGTCCCTCGTCAAAAAAAAAAAAAAAAAAAAAAAAATAGTGTGTCCATTATAGCTTTACATTAACGTAAAAATGCTCTCACATCTTTACTTCTGAGTAAGAGTCCCTTCAACGATTTATGTAGACATAAATTCTGAATTATTCAGGTCAAAACACACACTCTAAACACATTTTCAGGCCAATCGTACAAAGCTAAGAAAATCGGGGGGAAAAAAAAACACACACACACAAAGTAGCTTTTTTCTAAACATAAGAAATAATAAATAAAATTCAACTGATGTAGAATATATAAAATAAAAAGTACCAGAATCAGTGGTTTCTTCAGGAACCTCCTGCTTCACTTTTGTTCTTAAGCCCATGAAATCTCTCTCCATATCTCTTACTTAGAGTCCCACAGATTTCAAATCAACAAAGCTTCCTTGACTATATATGTGAAACAAAGAAGAAATTAAATGAGTGGTTTTTCTTTTTTTCTTTTTTCTTTTCTAACTCTGAATTGAATGGTCAGCTAGTGAAGGTTGTGGCACCAAAGGAAATGAGTTTTAATAGGAGCAACAAAAAAAAAAAGTAATAAGAGAGAGAGATTGAGGAAGAGGAGGAGGATATTTAAAAGAGAGTAAAAGGAAGAATGTGTATTATTTTACTTAAATCTCAAGCTAGTTTATTCAATCATGTGCATAGTATTCCATACACCATTTTATTTATTGTGGGGTGGGTGGGTGCTGGGGTTGGGGTCTCGCTGACCGGACATACCCGACAACGGAGACTAATATATATATTAGGAAACCAAGATTTGAAACTCGGATGGACTATATTCAGACAGTGAATGAAATTTAAAAAGATGTTTTAATGAGTTAGCCTGATGTATAATATTTTTTTAAACTAACGGAATTAACCCACCATTTGGCTCCGTCCATATATATATTATAGCTTTGTTATAATATGATGAATAGTTCACGTTAAGGGTCTTTTTTTTAGAAGTTGCACGAAGTAGAATCTAGACATAGTTGTAATAATCTAACCCGAAAATCTGAGTAATTTTGGATTTGGATCGTTCATTCATGGCCCGAGAACGGTATAAGAATTTTCTCAAATCACGAAACCTGATACGTTGTAACATTTCAAGAAATAAACATGGGAGCCGAAAGATAAAGAGACTCAGCTTCTACAAATCTCATATACATACATAAGAACTACTCCGTTAAGTTTCACACTACAACATATGAAAATAATGTTGGATCTAACCGTATGTGATTAATCACTTTGACCTGAGGATTGTTATGCTAAACTATCAAAGAATCTAAAAGTAAATATGAAAGCGAGGCGAACTCAGATCTATAGTGGTCAGCAGATCTCCGTAGGATCCAGTCTTCTAGATCTACACACTTTCTGGAGCTGTTCAGAGAACCCTTTAAAAATCCTCTGTAATCTCTCTGATGATGGGAGACGGAAGAGTTGAGAATCAATGTGTGGCGCAGGGATGCGACCCTTTATGTAGTAAATTATATTTTAGGTATTTTCATTTCTACCCATCAACAAAATATAAATTACCCTTAGTCTCTACACATTAAAGGCCCACGCACTAATGATACATTATAGCCCAACAATAAGTAAACCATATTAGATCTCTTTTACTTGGGCTAATTAATCTTTATTGATGATCTTAATAAATAATCCTACACATATAAAGCAACGTTGGATTAATGATCCAACAACCTCTCTCAGGCTATATGTGTAACCTTATAATTATTTATCACCGAGATAACCGAATAGCGCGCGCAACTTTCTTTGTCGGCACAAAATGTATCAATTACCAATCCCGTCCATCAATCCCATCAACATAGGACCAAAGCGCCTTCGTCCACATCTATCGTGGCGGGGACCCATCAATGATCACGTATGCTTAATAAACCGAATGACATGGATCATGATGTGGATGCGTAGCATGGAAATAACACGACATGTGATCTTAACATGTATATTTCAAATTTGCTCCACCTTAAACTTTAAGCGAGATCAAACCATATATCGAGATCAAAGTGTGAAATAACCGAAACTTTAGTTTACTGCGAAAAAAAAGCGTAACTTTAACTTTAAGCAACCTTAAACCTAGAAAAAGCGAAAAATGTGTGTCTATATCAAAGTAAACATTATCAATTACAAACTCCCACAATACCAAAGTATCCTTAAGCGACATGACACCCATATGAGCAATATGCCCAAGAACATTTTGGGTGGTTGTCCCTTAGTGAGTGGATCCGTAATAATGGAGTTTGTTATGATAATTTCAATAGACACCCTTCCACTTTGAGCTCTATCTTTAACATTTAGGAACCTTATATCAATGTTCTCAAACAGTGATGAACTCCCGTTGTTATTGGGATAAAACATTGCGGAGTTATTATCACAAGAATCCTCAGTGGTCCTTATATGATTAAATTCGCAGCTGTGAAATATATATATATATATATATATATATATATGTCCGCATTCATATCCCATCACTAGTAACTTCAAAAGCTCCGAATTTTGTCTTCAATGTCAAAGAAGCTTGAAGTGTCTGCTTAGCACTTTTTAGAAAAGCGACTTCTTGTGACAAAATGAAGACATAACCATAGGTGGATTTAAATGTATCTTTACATCCACCAAAACCTCGAGTCAAGATATCTTGAATGATCTCTAACCGATCGACTCATTTTACGTGAGCATTATTTATTTTGTTTCTGTAAATATTTAAAACATAATTGGTTATACCACCATGACCCTTTCGGGATCTTTAAAAATCTGCTCAACTTTGATGAAATGTACACAATAACGACACGTACAAACACGAGAAAACATTAGACTCCTAATAAATGAGTCAAAAATAATCTTCTGCATTTCCTCTACTTTAAATCATTAGAAAATGCACAATTTGAGACTGAACTTGTCTCCCTTAGACACAGGGGTAGCATGTGGTTTACAATCTAGCATGTCGAATCTCTTAAGAAAATTTTATCGATATAGTTTGTTTGTAACGATCCAATAATACCTGAGGAATAATACCGATATACATGGATCCCGAAACTGAACTAGCGTCACCTAAATCTTTCAACTCAAAACGAATGAGAGATGTGATTTAGTTTCACGCCCAAAATCTATATCGTTAGTGGCAAACAAAATATCATCGACATATTAAACCAAGAATATAAACATACTCCAATGAACTTATGGTAGATATATTCATCAATAGAATTTGACTCGAGAATCAAAGCGAGACAATGATTTGATGAAATCAACATACTTTTGACAGAAATCCGTTTGAGTCCATAGATGAATTTATTTAGTTTGAAAACCATATTCTTCGTGTCACCAAATGCAAAGTTTTCAAGCGCCATTTCAAATCAATGTTTCATCAATGTCACCACCGAGAAACATTGTCTTTTACACCCATCTAATGTAACTCATAATCCAAATGGGCAAGTAGAGCCATAATTATCCCGAAAGTGCCTTTCAAAGAAACCAAGAGAAAGCCTTTATAATCAATGCTTCCTTATGAGTAAAGCCTTTGGTGACAAGACAAACCTCATATCTTTCCACATTACCATATGAATCCCTCTTGGTCCTAAATATCTATTTACAACCAATGGGTTTCTATCCTTTTGACAATGGTAGAAGATTTCAAATGTCATTGTCCTTCATGGACTTCCTCTCATTTTGCATAACCTTAATCCACTTATGAGAGTTGGAGCTTTCCATGGCATGGGGAACGGTAACCGGACCGTCCTCCATAATGCCGGGATCCTTATGCTCGAGGAGGTAAACAATATAATCATCTGAATTATTGACCATCTCTACAGTTGAGTGTCTTGGTCAGCGGTGCCACTGATTTCTCATATGGTACCTCATATGCTCATGTTGCTCTATATAGGTTCTTGAGGATGTTGAGGTTGCCTAATTGGAAGTTCAAGAATATTGTCATAAGCGAAGATTCGGCAATAGTATACATCCCATTTGGGAAAAATAAATTGTTACCAACTGCCACTGTATGGAGAGTCATGGTAGGCTCTTCCTTAAAGACAATATTTCATACATTATCTTCCCCCCAAACTCAATATCCTCAAGGAACCTTGCAGATCCCGTCTAATAATAAAAACAAAAAACTGGAAGTAGGACCATAGAACTTCAGCCCCCGAATTATTTAAAATACCCTATAAAATAGTAATTAACCTATCATGAATCCAAATTTATTTCCTCTGGCTTGTAAGGCCTAACCTTAATTGGACAACCTTCAATATAAAGACACTAATTTCGGGTTTGCACCTAGACCCAAAAATTTATATGGAGTTTTGGTTACTGTTATATTGGGTATTCAATTTGGTGTGTAAGCTGCTAACAATGACATGCATCTCACTATTATAGGCAATTGAAACTCGAATAATCATCTATGAATTTTATATTTTACATTGCTTACCATTCCAATATACCATAGGGAATAGACAACAAGTGACCATATATATATCAATTCTAAGACGTCCTCAGAGAATCAACACCTAATCTCCTTATAATGGTTTGTTTTACCCCGTAATACAACCTACACAGACAAAACCATCTGACATATCATGATGACCAAATGTTCCATCTGACATGAGCCTTTATATTCTCTTTCGTGAAATTTGCTTTAAATGCTAATGTCAAACCATATTGGAACCATCATCAGTTAAATTTGATTTGTGCTAAGAATACTGAATGCAGTGTGTTATTAAGGATACAATGGTATCCACCAAATATCGATTATCACAGAAAGCCAAATGATTGGAACATATTCGATATGAATATTGGAAAAAACTAAATGTATAATCCTTAATTGAACAAGAATATCCCGATTGTCCAATAAAAAATGGAAAGTCGAATTCCACCATAAAGATGGCACGATAGTCTCTTCCAAGTCGAGTAAGATGTTCAATCTTCGATAACAATCTAGTTTCGAATAGCCTTACACTTTCATTGCATCAAAGATCACACACAAAGATGTTTCTTTCAACATCAATTGGTGAGCTGTAATGCTTACAACCCCACATAAACACACTTAAGTAAATAGCAACACCATAATCTCTCCACCAAACGTGTTGAGGCACATAAATCAACTCATCCCCTTAACAAACCGAAAAAGGAAAAAACTTAACTTTAGTTGCTCAGCAAGCATGACACTGTAAGCAATCTTTCATTGTGTACCTATCTAATGGCATAAGAAACAATCAATATCCTTATGTTGTCACTTTTGCCCCTAGTGTTGAATAACAGCAGCTTCCTTAAACTTAATTTTACTATGCATTTACCTTTAAAGGCACATTCTGGTTGCCCAAATTGCAATCATTCGACTTCTTGCACTTAGTGGAAAATCAATTTCTTCAACTCCCACCATTCCTTATGTCAGTTATAACTAATATTTAATTTACCGTATTGTGCATGAAGTGAAAGAATGATAAATTGCACCAGAAGGCCATCATAGATATCCAAATCAAAGACCTAATGTTTGGAAATCAGATGCTCAATTTCTAGAGCGTGACCCTTATGTTGCATTAGTCATAGTACCTTATAAAGACTAGCTTAGACAAGACAAAACATGTCTCGCCTTTCCTTTCTGGACATGGTGCAACTTCATTATACACAAAAATTCCTTATTGGTCACCATAGTACTTATGCCATTTACAGAGTATATGGATTGACCTCCTACATGATCACTGGAGTCAACCTGTTTGATCACTCTAACTTCTCAAAGTACAAATATGTTTGACTTTACTATCCTAACTGAGAAGTTTAAGAGGATCATACCTAAATATCAAGTCTAGATCCATAATGCCAAAGAACAGAACAAACTCGTTCTTCGCAACTCTTGAAATGACAGGTCATTAATGGAAGAATTTAATTCTTAAATGAGTAGATATATTTTAAAGCAGAACTTATAATTGAATACAGAAAACAACTTAATTAACCTTAACCTCACATATATAAGTTCGCTTTTAAAATATATCACTTATAATTGAATACAGAAAACAACTTAATCAACCTTAACCTCACATATATAAGATCTGAATAATATCCAAAATCAAACAAATTTATGATATATTTTCCCATCACAAGAGGCCGGCACGACATTAATATCTCATCTTGGACGACAATACTAACTCGTAATTGACATCTTGGCGTAGTGATCAAACACTAATAATAAGTCGTGTCAAATAATAGACCAATCTTTGGATCGTATCTATTACCCATATGGAAGCCAAATAATTGTCACGTGATTTATCATGGCGTGTGATTTACATTCTCGCCAAATAATATCCTTCCTTTGGAGTGAATACTATCCTCATGAATTTATAAACACACAAACCTTTTTACATCCCACCGTCCACGTAGAGGTCACTTTGGCGACATATCGCTTCCACTAATCCACTTAGAGACATAATAAGTGCGTATACCGCAATATATCGATATTTGATTTTACCAGTAATGGCCTTAAAACAAGTCTATCAGAATTGGGTTACTTATTTCTTCAGACCTTATCATAACACCTACCATGGACCAATAATTAAATAAAATGTTAAACTGAATATAAGCCCAAAACAATTAAAAAATATTCCAAATTCCAAATATGCATGTATATATAAATGGACCGAGAAATATGTTAAAAGTGGGCCTGTAATTAGTCCTAAATCATGAACCACAGCACGGGTTAACCTAAAAAAAACCACTATTCATGTTATCAACAAAACTTTCTGCCGCCGCAAACTATTACTCCTTCCGTTTCAAAATATTTGAAGGCGATTCTAAAAGCACGTTTATTAAAAAATGATTTAATCTTTACGAGCTTTTTAGATCTGATGATTAAAAAATCCCTATAATCTGATTAATGCGATCCTCTTTTTTTTAACTTCTACCCTAGTATTAAATAAGGGTAGAAAGTAGGAAAATTAACAATAAATGCTGCTTTTGAAAAATATTTTGCCACTTGTGATTATTATGGAATAATTTTTTTATTTATTTAAATTATTATTATGAAGCGGAGGAGTATGTGCCATACTACTATGATAATTGAAAAATGATTCAATCATTCATAAAATATCACACTAATGGAAAAGGCGTCATGCAACCGCCTTCTTTTAACTTTCTTTCTTTATTTTTACTTTCAATAACAGGCCAACAAATAAAAATAAAAAATAACACGAATAAACCCTTTGAATCACGATCACTTTTTCAAATCATTTTCCCAACTTTGGTGGCGTAGAGAATCGGATTGAATTTCTTTCGGATTGAAACCCAGGAAAAGCAGAGATTGCAAAAGCTGTCGGATTGAATTTCTTTCATTACATTCACGCAGCCCTGTGGCCTTCAAGAAAATTTTGAAGAACATATAATCCAATTATGTTCCACAATAAACTGCGTCTTCTTATTAACCATAATATTAACCACTGTATATTATTCGGTTAAATTACTATAATTTATATCGAACAGTACAGCAGCAACAAGCAAATTTATTCAACATACAATTCCTTCAATACTATACATTCAAAGCCATAAAGTGAAAGACGACTTTTATTTCCGTATGCAACCTATGCAGATAAACTGATCGGTTGCATTCAAAATTAATATTGATTCTCGATAATTTAACATAAACCTCTCTGATACCACTTGTTGGATCTAACCGTATGTGATTAATCACTTTGACCCAGGATCGTTATGCTAAACTATCAAGAATCTAAAGTAAATATAAAACTAAGCAGGCGTGAATCTATAGTCTTTGAGATCTCTCAAGAGGATCCAGTCTTACAGATCTACACATTTTCCAAGCAGTTCGAGGAAGCTTTAGAAATCCCTCCGTAATCTCTCCGATGATGATGGGAGCTCGAGATGAGAAGAGTTGAGAATAAGCACCTGAAGACATGGCCGGCTTTTTATAGTAAGTTATATTTTAGGTATTTTCATTTCTACACATCAACGAAAAAGAAATTACATTTTAGTCTATACATTAAAAGCGCCACACTTTAATGATGCATTATATAAATGATAAATGGCAAGTATTAGATCAGACTTTTTACATTAATCTTCTTTGATAATGATCCATCATTTTTCCTATTATGTAGGCTAATTTTTTCTGCTACATAACATCCATCTAAAAGTTATTGTTGAAATCTATGATTTTTTATTGTTGAATATATTTAGATATCGTGAATGATTCTTGTTGAATTCTTATACGAGATAAATATATTATGGATGGATGAATTTTCCTTAGATTTATCGCAATTTCAGAATAATCCTGGTTATGATGAAACTTTAAATATGCTTATGTAATTCATGATTTTTCAGTTGAAATTTCATTGTCCACCTTATCTTCAAACTTTACAATCACCAAAAGTTTCCTTGTGTAGTTGCTTATAATATATTGTATTGTATGTGCTGGTCCCCCTCATTCTTGTGCTATTGAATCATCCTGATGCCTACACTTTAATGTAACTTCTTTTTGTTGTGTTAATTTAGTCCTTTCTCTTGATAAAATTTGCAATTATTTCTAGAAATATTAAATTTACTATTTTCATTAAGGACCCGTTTGGATCGAAGAAATTAAATAGAAAGGAAAAGGAAAGATAGTGACAGAAAAGAAAAGAGAGAGGAATGAGTGATTGTGAAGGCTTATTTTGAGTGTTTGGATAGAAATCTGCATGAAAAAGGAAAGAATGGTTTAAACGTGTGTTTGAAATATCAATGGAAAAGAAAAGAAATCACAAGATTATAAATGATTTTCCAATTTTAGACATTACATTAGTGAGAGATTGTGGAATTTAAGGGTATTTAAGTAATTATATAAAATATTTAATAAAATAAAAACCCTTTCCTTCCGAATCTGTGTTGGTGGAAAACAATTTCTTCAATTTATATTACACCAATTTCAGCTCTGGCCTCCCTCCTTCCCCTTTCCTTTCCTTCTAATATTGACTTGCACAAACACCTTCAAATAAAATCCATCTGACTAATTTCTTTCTTTCCTTTCTTTTCTTGATGAATCCAGTAGAAGTTCAAGAGTGTAAGAAACTTATATTGATCAGCTTGTAATTGATATTGTTTTGAAATATTTTTAATGTATTTGACTACCATTCAATACAAACAATTTTTTTAAATTATGTACATGAAATACAACACAATATATACAACACATTTATTTTATTCGACTTATACTCTATGCAAATGCAATAATCCCATAATACTGTGATGATTTGATTATAATCTTTTCTAGAAATTATATATGATGTATTATAAATATACTATAGAGAGGTACAAAAATACGTTCAAAAGCTATACAGCACCTAAAATTACAGGGGGAAAAACATTTAACTCAGAGACCAAGCTAAACATAGGTTGAGAGAATAAACATAGATAGTGGTGGATCTGGTAAATACAACCAGTGAGCACATCCATGGTATATGAATATTATTTATAAGTTTTTAACATTAAAACTAATTCATTTTAATATAATAAAAATAAAAAATCTCATATGTTAATGGACACCAACAAGATATCGGCCTAGTGGTTTCACTGGCCATAACTTGACAAGAGACCAGTGTTCGAGTCCCCGTAGGGGAAAAAAATAGGGTGTCTGTGTACAACCTTTCGTTTCCGTAAAAAAGAAAAAAAACAAATCTCGGATCTCAGTGAGAACATGTGTCCCAATGAAACAATGGTAATCTAAACTGATCATAATGAGATGACCATTGTGTTACTGGGGGCTGGGGCACAACGGTCATCTAAAATATAAGTTGCTTTGGCTACTACGTCGAGAGGCATTACCTCCGGCTAGTTTGCTTGCGCACTGCCATGTCATAGGGGATGATACTTGCTCGCTCTGTGGAGATCATGAGGAGACCTTAATCCATGCATTCCGAGACTAGAGGTCGATTCAAGCCATTTGGAAGAGTGTAATATTTCCAAGACACCATCGGCAATTTTTTGGAGCTGCTAATGCCCATGTGTGGATGGACGATTGTCTCAAAAAGGATCTAGGGGAAGAAGATGACACGGTATTATGGAAGTTCTTGTTTCGGGAAATCGTCACGGGAACACAGTATCGGCGTAATCAAGTGTCCATAAACGGGAATCGATTGCCTCGAAGGAGGTGTTTTATTAAACATGTGATCATCAAATAGGGAGTTGAAGATAGGCTTAAATTTAGTTAAATAAATTGTAGTGTTCAAAATGCTTGGTAGTGTAGTCGTGCCTTTTGTTCTTTAGGTAGCAAACTCTACGATATAAATATGCTCGTTGTTCAATTGTTATGAAGACCGGTTTTCCAAAAAAATATTTTTATATCTAAAAATCTTAACACAATTAACTTTTATTTCCAATTTTATCATTTAATTTTTCAGTAATTTATTTGGACTCAATTTTAGTTATGATGTTGATTAGTTTACTGATAGAATTTGATCAGGAAATATCAACTATGTTTTCTGGCCGATATTGGTCTAGAAAAAACCAACATCCCAACTTCAAATTCGGTCGAATAAAAATTATAATCTGATCTCAAATTGGTCGGCGAGAATGTTGATTAGTTTTACGGATAGTAATTCAGTAAGTAAGTTTTAATTGTTTTTTCCCAATATTGAGTTTAGAAACCAATATCCGGGATTTCTCAAATGTAGTCGAGGATAACATTATAGATATGAAAAGTCTCTCCATAAATATATTAAAGGCAGTAGGAATGGAAAAATAATAAATATTGTTTTGGTATCGTAAAATGATTAATATTAAGAGACAAAATACTTCGGTTAAGGTAGCATTACTAGCATATTGGATTTGTTAGGGCTCTTACCATCGTTTACGCCAGGCAAATTTGCCCGAGAGAATAAGACATGTGGATTGAGATATAGGATAAGAAAAATAATGCGACAGTTGGCCTTAAGAATTAATAATGTTATCCTGGATACAAACTACTACTAGTACTACATGTGTTCCACGCTATTTCACTTTTTATTTCTTATATAATTTTTTATTTTTATTTTTTATAATTTATGATAAAATCTTTACACATATATTGTATCAATCGATTTTCATCACACTATCGTATAAATTGAATAATTTTGATATGGAGATGACCTGGAAGTCATGTGGCGTAGTGGGACGCCTTCAGGAATTTAGTGATACTGATCGAAAATTTGTTATATTTTATAATTACCAAGAGTAATATTACATATTATAGTTCAATCTTCATTGATAGGGATCAACATATAAAAATAAGAAATTCGATACACATATAAAATGTGTATATAAAAAAAAATTTCACTGTAATATTTTTTTTAACGGGTTGGGTGACCCAAATCTTAATACATGGAGCCGCCCTTGCACGTGGTATTAGTGGTAGATTCAGAAATTTTATTCAGCAGGGTCCATATATTTTCTTTTAAAGTAAATATTCAATTCACGGGATTCGAAATACTTTTATATACATAAAATATGGAGTTTTTTTTTACTGTTAAGATAAAGTGCATCCGCCCATGTGAGGCACTCCTAAGGTTGTCTAGTAGACCATATTGACAAATGGGTCAACCCAAGTTTAGCCTGTTGTTGAGTTTAGTAAAGCACTTGTCGAATTCAAAGATCTAGCGTTGGCATTAATAAGGTTTTATATTTTTTAAAGAAATAAAAGTTCATCGTTTAAAGTATAAAAAATTCTTACGGATAGCAATGGGGGAATAGCCCTCGTTAATAGGTGTAGGTTCGTCCCTGGTCGGGCCCTTTGCTCAAAGGCTTCAATCAGGGCTTTGCCGACCTTATTCGGGTCGCCCTCGAGTAGAGGTCGTCGGCTTGGCGCTCGATTGAGACTCATCATATATACATCTTTCATTTCGGTATAAAGCCGCCCGCAACTCCAGATATAGCCGGCATGACACATAGTGTCTCACGATCTCATATTACCGACCGGTGACTTGCTCATTAAGAAAGTCATATCGCCCCACGAGCTCAAAGGATGGGGACGGTTACGATTCATTAATGTACAGGATCCACGATTGATATTCATTAACTTCCACCATCCACGATTGATTTCATCCCTTAATTTTAGCCTTTTAGTGTTTAATGATAGCATCATAATGACCCTCAATCACAAACCACAAAATTTGGGATTCATACATTCACACAAGAAAATTTATAAACCTATACTCAACATGCAAACTAACTCCTAACCGACCAAATATCGGGTAGTTGATAGCATAGTAGGGTAAGTATAGGGTCGATCCACAGGGAATTGGGATATTGAATCTAATCTAATTAATCCTACCAATTGTTACTCAAGAAACGAAAGACAAAACGTAAAAACAGAAAGAACAATCAAATAAATCTAACCTAGAAAGCAGAATAAAACAATCTAAACTAAAACATGGGGTCAAACATTGAACAAGCCTAGTGATCTCAATTTAGTTATCTCATGATTTTAATTCAGCTTTGTGGTTTCACCACTTTCACGAGACACAAATCTCTAATCTCTTAGTGAACTTATCTCTCAAGCTATGAACTCCTACTTTAGTAGCGAATTCAATTATCTATCTCTCATCTTTCGAGTGTTGAGACCGATTTACTAAACAAAGCGACGGGTGTAGATTCAAGTTACTCTCGTATAATCGAATCTAACAACCTAGAATCTAACCAACTAATTTGTCACATAATCAACGGCTAAAAACCCTATCTTTCTATGATGATCTAAGGTTTATGCAACTTCCAGTATTATAAACATCAAAGAAAATAGATCTTTCAATCTATTCTCATGGCCTCATAAGCACAAAGAAAGATACAAAATAAATCAACAATCATGAAGAAAAATCGAATTGAATTAATCAAAAAGAACTCACATAGTTTTGAACAAGGATTGATCCATGGAAACGAAAAGCAAACATCTAATCTATTCTAATCTAACATCGGTTCACCCGAGCACAAGGCTCGGGTGACCGCCTTCAAACTCTCAAGATCGCGTGCTATGGCCGCCTTCTTTTGATGTGAAGAAATTTCGAATGAATTTAGGGTTTGAGGTCAGCTGCTTTGTGCTTTTATAATAAAACTAAGTCGTCGCTACTCTGAATAACCTAAGTCGGTTCTGCTTTGAACGCGGCGGTGGGACGCCCAATCTAACCAAGCTGGGCCCGTCGAGAATGCTTGACGGATCTGACGCTAAGCGATTAGCTAGCGCGCCTGAACTCTCTGTGATGTGAATTAACTCTCCTGGGACGCACGTTCGCTTTATCAGACGCCCGCCCAGTCTTGGGCGCTAGTTCATTAATCTTGGATGCTCGTCCAATAACGGTTAAATTGATAATTTCATCTTTATCTTGATTGATCTCTTTCCTTATCTCTTCCAATCTTCCATAACTTTGATTGATCCTTTCTAATCACTTAATTTAGCTCTTTAGGATCACTTTTCCACCATCAATGTGTATACACAAGAGGATCAAAACATACCAAAGTGTAACATATTTCAAAATAACATAAAACCATCAAATAAAGACTAAAATTGATACGTTTCATATTTAACCATTAAAAACCTCATTTACTCAATTAATCAATTATAAGCTCGATTTATGAAAATCATACATATATGGGAGAAAATTGATATATAAAATATATGTATAAATACTACAATTTAGCCTTAACAACACCCCCACACTTATCTTTTGCTCGTCCTCGAGCAAAAACAAAACAAAGTCAAGCTCAGAGACAAATAAACATCTATACAAATATAAAGTATATTCAATAACTTAGAAGTTCACCCGAGTGAGTGTGTGTGCATAGCCATAATAAACTTCCACTAAGTTCCACAATTTGAATGTTGTTCAAACCAAAACTAGCCTGGTTTCCCATCTAAGTTAGAAATAATCAAAAAACTATAACAGGCACTTTACAAAACATACATATCCCAAAAAAAAAAAACTAGGGGCAGCTGTGCTGCGTTTTTACTCAAATTTTATGCTTTTAAATCTCTAGATTAGATCTTTCAATTTATGTATTTTATTCAAGCAATTCAAGCCTTCAAGAAGATGCTTAAGAGGCTAAACCTCTTTGAACAAGCGTTGTGGAAGCCAGTCCAACTCAACAGTTGATTTCTAGTTCGTGATTATTTTGTGAGTCCTATTTCAAGTTCGTTTCTTTTATCATGTTTTGTATGTTTTATTGCGTGTTTAATCGAAAGATGCTTGCTTTGATGATTGGTTATGTGATGAGAGTCATGTCAACCTTAGATCACCATGATAAAAGATTGGATCTTTGATCTAAATAAAAGCGAAAGTTATTAGATTGACTTTCTAGATTAGAAATCGAAAGATTTCACGCCTAGGTTAGAAAGGCGTAATCTTTAACATCGAAAGATAAAAGATTAGAAAACGAACTTGTTCTACGGGAGTAGGAGTTTATGCCTTCGAGTAGGTGAATCACTTACTTGAGTAGAGATCACGAAATAATCCGAATTGGAATTGAATGTTGATAGGATAGGTGGATCAATTGCTTGTTCGTTCGTTATACTTGATTTAAATCCTTTAAAACTCGAGTTGCATAGTTTAGTTTACTTTTGCACTTAGTTTAGTTTAGTTAATAAGTTCGTTACCCGTGATCTTGCCTAGCATTGGAGTAATCCTCTGCCTAGTTAATTTTCGTGCATATTTGGTAGTTTAGTTCTTCGTTTAGTTTAGCTTTCGTGACATAGGTTAGTTTAAACAAAAACTAGGATTCACAATGATACTAGTTCCCCGTAAGATCGACCCGGCATTGTTAAAGGGCTAAATTGTAGTATTTATACATATATTTTATATATCAATTTTCTCCCATATATGTATGATTTTCATAGAAATCGAGCTTATAATTGATTAATTGAGTAAATGAGGTTTTTAATGGTTAAATATGAAAACGTATCAATTTTAGTCTTTATTTGATGGTTTTATGTTATTTTGGAAATATGTTACACTTTGGTATGTTTTGATCCTCTTGTATACACATTGATGGTGGAAAAGGTGATCCTAAAGAGCTAAATTCATGATTAGAAAGGATCAATCAAAGTTATGGAAGATTGGAAGAGATAAGGAAAGAGATCAATCAAGATAAAGATGGAATTATCAATTTAATCGTTATTGGACGAGCATCCAAGATTATTGAACGAAGCGCCCAAGATCGGACGGGCGCTCGATAAAGCTTAACGGGCGCCCAGGAGTTAATTCACATACAGAGAGTTCAGACAAGCTAAACCAATACCCGAAGATCCGTCCAAGCATTTTGACGCGGCGCCCAGCTGGTTAGACGGGCGCCCACCGCCGCATTCAAAGCAGAACTGACTTTAGGTCATCACTGTAGCGACCGATTTAGTTTTATTATAAAAGCACAAAGAGCTCCCAAACCCTAAATTCATTCGTAAATTTCTTCACATCAAAAGAGAGGCGGCGAAATGCATCTTGAGAGTTTGAAGGCCGGTCACCCGAGCCTTGTGCTCGGGTGAACCGATGTTAGATTAGAATAGATTAGATGTTTGCTTTTGCTTCCATGGATCAATCCTTGTTCAAAACTATGTGAGTTCTTTTGATTAATTCAATTCGATTTTTTTTCTTCATGATTGTTGATTTATTTTGTATCTTTCTTTGTGCTTATGAGGCCATGAGAATAGATTGAAAGATCTGCTTTTATTGATGTTTATAATACGGAAGTTGCATAAACCTTAGATCATCATAGAAAGATAAGGTTTTTAGCCGTTGATTATGTGACAAATTAATTGGTTAGATTCCTAGGTTGTTAGATTCGATTATACGAGAGTAACTTGAATCTACACCCGTCGCTTTGTTTGGTAAATCCGCCCCAACACTCGAAAGATGAGAGATAGATAATTGAATTCGCCATTGAAGTAGGAGTTCATAGCTTGAGAGATAAGTTCACTAAGAGATTAGTGGATTTGTGTCTCGTGAAAGGTGAAACCACAAACCGAATTAAAATCATGAGATAACTAGAATTGAGATCACTAGGCTTGTTCAATGTTTGACCCCATGTTTTAGTTTAGATTGTTTTATTCTGCTTTCTATGTTAGATTTATTTGATTGTTCTTTTTCTGCTTTTACGCCTTGTCTTTCGCTTCTTGGAGTAACAATTGGTAGATTAATTAGATTAGATTCAATATCCCACCCCTCGATGGATCGACTGCACTTACCCTACTATGCTATCAACTACCCGATATTTGGTCGGTTAGAGTTAGTTTGCATGTTGAGTATAGGTTTATAAATTTTCTTTGTTTTAATGATGCAAAATCCTCCCAACAAAAGTGGCGCCGCTGCCGGGAATAGAGTGTCATGTTGAATCTGATCTTGTTATTTCTCGATTTGTTATGTTTATTTTTCGCTTTAATAAAAGTAGCGTTTACCAAATCGAGTTTTTATTTTGCCGTGTTTCATGACCATAAGATTAAGAATGTGCAAAAGTTTTTTTTCGATTTGTTTAAACGTGAAGTATGTGTTTATGTGTTTTCCGATCTAACCTCTTTGTGCTTTAATTGAAAGTAAATCAACGTGGATCTGTGTTAATATGTGTTTTAAGTTTTAGGGTTTGTCTGGTTTTCCCGCTTCGTCACGTGTATTCGTTGTATGGACGAAGCGCTCAAGTTAGTGAACGCACGCCCGCTTCTTCTTACCGCAGTAAACGAAGCGCTTGAAAGTATTGGACGCTCGTCCGTTCAAATATTTTCGACTCTGTTCTGGTTTAAAGGACCAGACGAGCGTCTATGCTTTCTGAACGTCCGTCCGGTTGGTTTTCAAGTCAAACGAGCGTTTGTTTTGCTGAACGCTCGTCCAAAGCTGTATTTTGAGGTGAACGCCCGTCTATTGTGCTGAACGCCAGTTTAGTAGTCCAGGTTTTTCTTGATCTCATTCCTAATACCTTTATTTAGTATGGATTGCTTACATTCGAGCTTCTGTGGCCTATTTATTTTTACGTAGATGCCCTGAACTGGCATATTCATATCTTTCCATCTACGAATCCATGTTAAATAATTGATTAATTTTGTATACATGATTCATCTATGCAAGTTATAGTTACTGTCGGTTCTCGTATGCTATAACTGGTCTTCGTGTTAATTAGTAGCTAATGTCGGTTTTCGTATGCTACATACCGTGTGATGAATCTTGTGAGCTTTGAGACTTATGTGGCTTCCTTGTTATTTTTATAACTCATTTGGGTAGTAATCGCCGGTTTTCGTTGCTACGATGGAAACCTTATGAGTTATATCATTTAGTAGAAGCTAATCGTTGGTTTTCCATAATGTTATCACCTTCGACGAAGTCTTAAAGCGCATTTACACCGCATGTAATGAACAAGATCGCTGTTTATCGTAACCTCGTCATTATCTGGCAGACGTTTATTATATACATGTCATCGCCGCAAATGAGTGGGCTAGTTTTCTTTCTTTTATTTTCTTTTATTTTTGCATATCATTCAGATGCATATCGTTTAGTTGCATGTCATCTAGTTGCATTGTTTTTCTATTTTTCTTTTATTTTTCTTGAGCGTAGTTAACTGTCGGTTTCCGTAATACTACCTCGTTTTTATTTTGTTTCTGCACGGGCCGTAGTAGTGTAGGGTTTCGAGATCGACTGATCACACCGAGCCTGTCGAGGAAAATTTTTAAGATTTTTCATGTAAATTTGCATTGTAGTATATTTTCATATAGTTGCACCTAGCCTACGAGTTAGTGATATTTTCATGTATATGTGTCCATCTTTACGTGAGCATAATTTGAATATCTCTATAAATTCTTTTCCATGTGCTTTATTTGTATAAGTCTAATCTTTCCCCGTAGACTCTTTTTTGCATCGATCAAGTCTGCAGGATACTTTCTTCCTAGCTATTGTGCACTTTCACGATGTATTCAGGTTGTCCCGTGATGCTCCATAGTTCATCGAGCTATGCAAGCAATCCTGGTTCTTGTTGGTTCCTCCGCACTGCAAAGCATCCAATCGACTAAGTTCTCTAATTTATTATTCTGTACAACTTGAGGACAAGTTGCAATCTAATAAGTGTGGGGAAGGGATAGATGATTTATGTGTCTACTTCGTTTGCTCATATTTTTAGTATTTCTATGAAAAGTGCTTAATTTTCAAATTTTTGTTATATCCCGAGTAGCAAAGGCATATCTTTGCTTGAGTTTATATCATTTTGCTATATTCAGTATATTTAGTAATTTTAGTTGTTTCACCCGACACTCTTTTTCACATGCCATAGTAAATGATGAGCTAAATGTTGAAAGCCTACCCCATTTTAGTTGGAAATTTTTGATGATTATAGCATGTTTCTTTGCTTATGTACAATTCTTGAAAAGTTTAGTAGTTTGTATTCTAGATTAAAGTATGACATCATCGTGAATATCTGTAAGTTTGAATGTGATAAGTGAAACATGATTAAGTCTTTGCAATAGTAATAAATTGTTTACTTGAGGTGTTATGCTCAAAGTGGTCTGTGCTTCTACTAGAAAATAATCTTTCCACTCGCCAAATTTAAATCTCTAAGTAAACATAATTGTAATTGTGTGTGTCGGAAGTCGGTTTATGATTTGGGTGAGGTAGGGTATACCACGTATGTCCTATTCCACTATGATGACCAAAGCTCACGCGGTCGGTTTATAGCCGCCTTATGATTGAAGTAAGGTAGGGATTATCTTGAAATGTCATATTCGCTATGAGGGCAATAGCTCATTCTGACGTGCGTTTAAAGAGTGAAAAATATTGAAATATATTATTATGAATAAGTAAGGACTTAGTTATCGTTAATCTTATACCAGTGATAAATGAAGGATATGTTGTAGGGATTATCCTCCGAGTTTGTCGTAAAGGTTTTAGATATTCTCTACTATTTCTTTTTGGGATATGTATGTTTTGTAAAGTGCCTGTTATAGTTTTTTGAATGTTTCTAACTTAGATGGGAAACCGGGCTAGTTTTGGTTTGAACAACATTCAAATTGTGGAACTTAGTGGAAATTTATTATGGCTATGCACACACTCACTTGGGTGAACTTCTAAGTTATTGAATATACTTTATATTTGTATAGATGTTTATTTGTCTCGAGCATGACTTTGTTTTGTTTTGCTCGAGGACGAGCAAAAAGATAAGTGTGGGGGTGTTGTATTTATACATATATTTAATCGTGTGGGGGTGTTGTTAAGGGCTAAATTGTAGTATTTATACATATATTTTATATATCAATTTTCTCCCATATATGTATGATTTTCATAGAAATCGAGCTTATAATTGATTAATTGAGTAAATGAGGTTTTTAATGGTTAAATATGAAAACGTATCAATTTTAGTCTTTATTTGATGGTTTTATGTTATTTTGGAAATATGTTACACTTTGGTATGTTTTGATCCTCTTGTAGATACACATTGATGGTGGAAAAGGTGATCCTAAAGAGCTAAATTCGTGATTAGAAAGGATCAATCAAAGTTATGGAAGATTGGAAGAGATAAAGGAAGAGATCAATCAAGATAAAGATGGAATTATCAATTTAATCGTTATTGGACGAGCATCCAAGATTATTGAACGATCGGCCCAAGACCGGACGGGCGCCTCGATAAAGCGAACGTGCGTCAGGGAGTTAATTCACATAAAGAGAGTTCGGGACGTTGGCTAAACTGGCGTCCAAAGATCCGTCAAACATTCTCGACGGGCGCGCCCAGCTTGGTTGGGACGGGCGCCCACCGCCGCATTCAAGCAGAACCGACTTAAGTCACTGTGAAGAAACGACTTAGTTTTATTATAAAAGCACAATGAGCCCAAACCCTAAATTCATTCGTAAATTTCTTCACATCAAAAAGAGGGCCAGCGCGTGATTTGAGAGTTTGAAGGGCGGTCACCCGAGCCTTGTGCTCGGGTGAACCGATGTTAGATTAGGAATAGATTAGATGTTTGCTTTTCGTTTCCATGGATCAATCCTTGTTCAAAACTATGTGAGTTCTTTTTTGATTAATTCAATTCCAGTTTTTCTTCATGATTGTTGATTTATTTTGTATCTTTCTTTGTGCTTATGAGGCCATGAGAATAGATTGAAAGATCTGTTTTCTATTGATGTTTATAATACGGAAGTTGCATAAACCTTAGATCATCATAGAAAGATAGGGTTTTTAGCCGTTGATTATGTGACAAATTAGTTGGTTAGATTCCTAGGTTGTTAGATTCGATTATACGAGAGTAACTTGAATCTACACCCGTCGCTTTGTTTGGTAAATCGCCTCAACACTCGAAAGATGAGAGATAGATAATTGAATTACACTCACAGTAGGAGTTCATAGCTTGAGAGATAAGTTCACTAAGAGATTAGGGATTTGTGTCTCGTGAAAGGGTGAATTCACAAAGCATGAAACTCCTATATAAAGGATAATTGTCCTCTCTTTCAAGAACTCCTTTAATTAGCATGATTTCATACACTTTGTATATATACGTAGACAATTTTATTGACACAACTATAAATCATCAACAAAACCTTCAATTTAACAGTTGGATTTATCCTCAAATCCCGGCCGTTACTCAGACATCGTCAAAATCTCTGATTGGTTTTTATCATGCAACAAAATAATTCTCTTTCCGTGTTATTTTGTTTAGAACTTATTTCTTTTATATAAATGTTTTATAGATGTATAAATATTATAATAAATTCAATAGAAATGTCGTTATATTCAACCGTGATTTTGGAATTATATAAGACAACATATATAAACTTAAATATGTAATTCTAATCAAATAATTTTGACTTATAAAAGTAGCATTCAAATCACATACTCAGATTTGGTAAAATTTAATGGCAAAATTAGTTATAAGGCCGTCGCTAGAGACTTAATGATCATTTAGGACACTCCGAAATCTTATTTAGTTATAAGGACATTCTAATTTTAAGAAGGAAACTTATTTAGTTATAAGGACATTCTAATTTCAAGTGGATAAAAAAGAAGAAGGAAAAAAAAGGAAAAAAAAAAAAAAGAAGAAGAAGAAAGAAAAATGAAGCGCTGGATATTCTGATGTTAGGTACTTAAAAATAAAAAATAAAAAAAAAAAAAACAAAAAAACGCCGCAAGCGAGGATATTGATGATTTACGCAGCGATATGATGTCAAGCGGTGACATTGGTGACTTACGCGCGATAGCATTGATGCGATCGACGCAGTGACATTGGTGACTTACGCGGTGACATTGATGTTTGACGCAGTGACATTGACGACTTACGCGGTGCATTGACAACTTATGCAGCCGATTGATATGATGTCTCGATGCAGGACATTGATGACTTATGCGAATGACATTGATGACTGTATTTACAATTAGATAACTGATGCAATGATATTGATGTCACCGCATATACAACTTGATACACACATTTGATAACTTTGTAAAGTAACTTTATTTCTTTGTTATCTTTAAATATTTGATTGATCTTGGTTTATTTGATTAGTGTTGGTTTAAATATTCGATAACTTTGTAAAATAACTGTATTTTTTTGTTTGTTTAAAGGCAGATTTTTACAACCAAAGGTATGAATAAATCGTTACAATAACACGTCACTGCATAAATCGTTACAATAACACGTCACTGTATAATTCGATACAATAAGACATCACTGCATAGATCGCTACAATAAGAAGTCACTGCATAAATCGCTACAATGAGACGTCATTGCATAAATCGTTACAATGACATGTCACTGATCAAGGTTGTCAATGGATCGCGGCGGTCAATACATCATGGTAGTCAATGAATCGCGCGGCGGTTAATGGATCCGTGGTCAATGCATCGGGGTAGGTGATCAATGTATGACGGTGATCAATACGCCACGTCGATTTTTATGAAGAAAAAAATTGATTTATGAAATTTATTGGAAAAATATTAAATTTGATTTTAAAATAAAGAAGAGCGAAAAATATGAATTTTAGTGAAAAATTATGATGATCCGAATTTTAGATCAAAATATACGACGTTTAGTAAATATGGTAATTAAAAAATTAAAAATAAAAATAAAAAAATAAAATTAAAAAAAACTGCTGAACGTTGGGTGGAGTTGGTTATTTTTTATATTTTTTTTTCTTTTTCCCCCTTTGAGCGCTTTTTTTTTTTTTTTTTTTTTTTTTTTTTTTTCCTTCCTTCCTTTTTTTTTTTTTTCTTCTTCTTTTATCCACTTCAAATTATAATGTCCTTATAACTAAATAAGATTTCGGACTGTCCTATTACCTCTAATAAGTTGAAAATCAGTTCTTTTAAATAATTGGCCCAAATTTAATATACTCTATATACGTATGAATGTTGAAAAGATTGTAAAATAGATTACGCTGGAATTTTTTTTAAATTTTAATTTTAATTTTTTTTACGGACACACCCTATTTTTCTCGAGTCAGGTTATGACCTAGTGAAACCACTAAGCACATACATTGTTGGTGATTATGCTGGAATTTACATTAAATAAAAATTACTTACAAATAGTTACATTTGCATCTGTAAACTGAAATACATGTTAATTAAATATGATGCAAATGCTTCACGACTTAAATTACCTTTTAAATTGGAGGCTTTTAAAGGAATCACACTAAATCTACCATTACTTTTAAAGGTATCACATTTCATGTATATTTTTAAACCTTGTTGTAGTACCCACGTAGATTTGACGTCGTGCCCTTAAAGGATCCCTTTAAATTAATGTATCACCTTAATAGATATTTCTAATTTCAAAAAGTGTGTCCACACAATATTGCTCAATGGTAAAGACTTGCGTGTTTTAAAAAAGACAGTTGCACCTTAAGCTGGAATGTGGAGATTCGAACTTTCTTTATAATAACAAGTTCATGATTCAGAGCTAATATCTAGTGTCTGATTAATATCTACATTCATCGTAGAACATTGAACATAAATTGGAAAATCAGGTTGTGTCAGGCCTGACACTTGCAAATCAGGTTATGCCTTTTCTGACATGGAAAATCAGGTAAACGTAAGGATCTCTACGTTCAAACGTAAGTATCCTTACGTCCAAACGTAAGGAAATTCAAACCAAATCTCATACAAAAAGCACTCAACACAGATGAAGAGAGTTTGAGAATGTGTTAACACAAGAGTAAACTTCAACTTAGTTTATTCATTGATATGAGAGGTGTATAAATAGATACAATTGAGAGAGAGACTAGCTAGCTAGCTTGGGCGGCCACTTGAGTATGTAGATGTGGGCGGCAAGCATGCAAAAAGTAAAAGTAAAAGCTATGTCTATGACATAAAGTAAACTAGAGTTTGACATATTAATTGTTTATATGTATCACAATTAATATGTCTTTTACAAATAAATAAAGTGTACTAATAATATAATACATTTAAATAGAGATCGCCGAACATGTTACTCAAACAGAGGCATAAGAGCACCCCCTATTGGAGTAATATTTCCACATAAGCACCTCATTGGAGTAATATTTCCACATATTTCCACACCCTCAAACTGGTCAGTATATATTAATGCGACCAAGTTTGCTACTTAGTCTCATTGAACATAAGAGGTGGAATAGCCAGTAAGGATATCAAGATTCGATCTCATTGATGGAACATACCGGAGTTGAATAATCTTGGCATCAATCTTCTCCTTCAAAAAATGTCTGTCTATGTCCACATGTTTTGTTTTGTCATGATGGACTGGATCTCTCGCCATGCATAGTCTTTGAGTTATTATCACAAAGAGAGTGTGATAGGTTGTCAAGAGGTCATTGAAGTTCAAGAAGTACTCTTTTGAGCCAAAGAGCTTCACAAATGCCTAAGACAAGTGCCTGAGTTCACTTTTCAAAGATCGCTTCTAGACATCAGAAAGTTGTTTCTTGCTCCTCCAAGTAACAAGATTGCCCCATATATATGAACAATGAGCCTGTGGTCGACCTTCTATCTATGTGGCATCCAAATTTCCAATCAAAGATCGGTGCAGACTTGATGGATCTATCAAGAGACTTGGTGAAGTGTAACCCTTGGCCAGAGTGGACTTTAAATACCTCAAGATCCTATTCACAAGATCCCAATGTTGCTCAAGAGGGGCAAAGGCATGAACCGACTAACCAGATCGACACTATATGCAATATCAGGTCTTGTATGGGAGAGGTAGATGAGTTTCCCACAAGCCTTTGATATTGTTCTTTCCTCGATGCCAGTGTCACCATGTAGCAAGGTATGGACCTGGGTCTACAGGGATATAGCAGTTTGCACCCCAAAGATGCCGCTTTCTTGGCCAGATCAAGACATATTTCCTTTGGGAGACAGAAATGCCTTTGGCTTGTTTCTTGCTACTTCCATGCCAAGAAAATATTTGAGAAAACCCAAGTCCTTCACTTGAAACACCTTGCCAGCAGAGTCTTCAAATGTTGGATCTCAAAGAGAGTCATCTCCAAAGTGAGGATGATATCATCCACATAGACAATAATAATAGACCTCTTACGGTTGGTTGTCTTGATGAACATAGTGTGATCGTAATTGCATTGGTGATATCCAAAGCAGCCTTTGACCACACGCTTGTTAATTTTCCAAACCATGCCCTTGGTGATTGCTTCAGCCATATAGAGATTTCTCGGCTTGCACACCTTGCCTTGAGTATGAGGATTGATAAAACCAGGAGGTACATTCATATAAACTTCCTCGGTGAGGTCCCCATTTAGAAAGGCATTTTGATGTCCAATTGGTGAAGAGGCCACTAAGTTGGACAGCCAGAGAGATCGAACCCTCGACAAAGTGTTGAGTTTTGCCACTGGTGCAAAAGTTTCTTATAGTCAATGCCATAAGTTTGAGTGAATCTCCCGCTACCAATCGGCTTTGTACTTGTCAATAGTGCCATCAAGATTGTATTTTATAGTGAATAACCATCTCGCAGAATCGATCGGTCTTCTTGCCCCGCATGAGAGGTGTCAAATCCCAAGTATGATTATCCGAGAGTGTCATTATCTCTGCTTTTAACAAAGCAACCTTCCATTTATCATTTTGAAGGGCCTCTGAATATTTTTAGGAATAGAGTGAGAGTCCAGTCCTGTGAAAACATGGCAAAGGCAGGAGATAACTTATCATAAGATAAATAAGAATGAATAGAATGATCAAGGCATGATCTCTTTCCTTCCCAAGAGCAATAGGCCTATCATCAATGTCAGAGGTGAGGATCTCAGAGATTGCCGAGTGTCGAGAGGGCTGTGGATCAGCAGGCTCGGGTCGAGTGACTCTTGTTCAGGAGGTTGCCGGAGTATTAGGTTTGCAGAGTCGGTAGAGGTAATCAAGTTCGACTCGAGGATCGATAGGTTCTTGAGGTTGTTAAGAGTTTGCCGAGGGAAGGGTTTAGGTCAATTTCAATCTGTTTCCATGAGTGAATGGCTCAGTGAGGTTTGTCTGTAATAGGGGGTCTTTCAAAGAATTTTACATCCATAGAATTGTAAAATTTCTTTCAATAGGGAATAACACTTGTAACCCTTTTGTCCTTTGCATAACCTAGGAAAATGCACTGTGAGCTTTAGGATCAAGTTTACTGTGTTGAGCATGGATATACACAAACACAAAGACAACCAAAGATCTTTGGAGGCAAGCGGGAAACAAGATGATGGGAAGAGTGTGTGGTCAGTAGGGTTTGGAGTGGAGTTTTGAAACCTATCACTACTGGAAGTCTGTTGATTAAATAAGTTGCGGTCAGATAGCTTCACCCCACATATATTTAGGAACATGTGTGGTGAACATGATTGATCTGGCCATTTCCAAAGAGGTGCCTGTTTTTCTCTCAAGAACCCCATTCTCCGAGGTGTTTCCACACAACTCATCGATATGAACAATTCCTCTATCTCTGGTCAAGAAGGTACTCGAGATTAGACTCATAGTATTCTAGAGCATTATCGGGCCTTTAAGATCTTGACCTTAGTATCAAATTGAGTGGAGACCATATGATAAAATTCTTGAAAGATAGGGCCAACTCAGATTTGTCTTTCATTAAAAAAACCCAAGTGTTCCTGGTATGATCATCAATAAAGGTGACAAACCACCTTTCCTGTTATACTTTTCACCCCTAGAGGTCCCCACACATCACTGTGTATTAAGGTGAAGGGTGAGGAATGCAAATGAGGTAACTTAGCATACATGATTTTGTAAGTTTAGCAAATTGACAAATATCACATCAAGGTCATTCAGATTACATCCTTTAAACAATTCAGGAGTTAAAGATTTTAAGTAACCAAAACTTGATGTCCTAATCTATAATGCCATAACATGATATTGTCTAAAGTCTCAGAGCAGTCCGAGGGCTGATTCATCTTCACCAAATCCTCTGCCTTCAAGCAGCAGGTTGACCGAAACAATCCAATAGTAAGGTTTAGCCTTCCCAATCACTTCCTCGTGAAGTAGATCCTCGGAATGTGCACCGATTCTCCTTAAAAACAACAAATTCCAATTCAAATCTTTTAGTGAGTCTCACGACGGATATAAGATTGCATCTAAGTTTGGAACAAATAGACATCCTGTAGGCATATCTTATTAGTGAGTTTAACATTTCCAACACCTTTGCACGAGAGATGAGATCCATCGCCAGCTTTAATGTTATGAATTTGGTGACAAGGCATATAGTTGGTTATAAGGTTTTTATTACTACCATATGGAGGATGCCTGTAATCAACAATCCATGTTTCATTGCTAAGTGGAAGAGTAGAATTTACCAGATGAGTATGAGTAGCAACATCAAGAGAGTGACTACCTTCCTTTGTTGATTCAGAAGGCTTTGAATGCAAAGAAATCGAGCATTCATCCGGTTGTCATTCTCTCCTCACCGATGTGTCCGCTTTGACTTTCCTCGATAGGTTTTGAGGTTTTTGAGGAGTTAGGCTTGCCGTGGAGCTTCAAGCAGCTTGTCCTGGTGTGATTTGTGCGTTTGCGATGATCGCGTAACGCTTTTCAGCTTCTCTCAAGAGGCTTCCCTGTATGTCTCAAGAATCCTCAAGAAATTTCTTCCCGACGCCACACAGGCAAAGACCTTCAAAGTAGGTTGTCGCAGGGATTTTGAAGCATGACTTTTCTCCTATTTTCTTCATGTTTGACCTCAAGAAACATGGATTTGAGATTTGGAAGAGGTTTGGTGGCAAGAATTCTTCCTCTAACATCATCAAGAGTAGGATTCAAATCCGGTGAGGAACCCGAATACTCTCTTCTTTTCTATGATGTCTTTATAAAAAAGCAAAGATCCTTGACATCATTCCATGAGTGAGTTTTAACATATCCAAGTGTTGCAAGCCTTAGATAGTTGATTGAAATATTGAGTTCTGAGCATATCCCCTGCCTGCAAGTTTGAATCGAGCTTCTAGTTCATATACCTCCGGATGTATTATCCTTTCTGAGTAAAGATCTCTGGCATTATCCTGCATTTCTTTGGCAAGATCATACATCATAAAGTTTTCACTTATCTCTTTTGTCATTGACCTCGTGAGGATGGTCATGAGTTGATTATTTGTTGTGTCCCATGCTTCCAAAACCGGGTCGGTTCAAAGAAAGTGTGTTTTGTTCCGCATAAGTATCCCATCTTACTTTGTCCGGGAAATGTACATTTTCATGCACTCCGACCATACTGAGATAGTTGTTACCATCAAGTCTATGGTTTGTATAAGAAGAGGAGTTGTCAAGATTCTCTACCACCGAGGTCGAGAGTCACGAGGTCGAGGAAGTAATGTCTGACGTGGAAGACATTCTTCTAAATATGAGTTTTGCAAATGGAAAAGTTAGAACACAAATGGCTCGCTACCATGAAGAGAGTTTGAGAATGTGTTAACACAAGAGTAAACTTCAACTTAGTTTATTCATTGATATGTAGAGGTGTATAAATAGATACAATTGAGAGAGATCAGCTAGCTGGCTTAAGCGCCACTGAGTATGTAGATGTGGCTGCAAGCATGCAAAAGTAAAGTAAAAGCTATGTCTATGACATAAAGAACTAGAGTTTGACATATTAATTGTTTATATGTATCACAATTAATATGTCTTTTACAAATAAATAAAGTGTACTAATAATATAATACACTAAATAGAAGCTGCATTTGAACATGTTACTCACAGAGGCATAAGAGCACCCTCGCTGAGAGTAATATTTCCACATAAGCACCTCTCTGGAGTAATATTTCCACATATTTCACAACAGATTCTTTACGCTTAAACGTAAGCGATCCTTACGCTTAAACGTAGTAGAATCCTTACGCTTAAACGTAGCGAAACGAAGCGATTCTACGTTTAAACGTGAGAGTAAATTCTTATCCACATTTTTTTTCTTCAAACAAACAATCTTCTATAGGATTCATATCTGAAATTTAATGTGATAAAGACAATGTCCTATATATATAAGAAACGAACGCGCATTATAACGATTGATGGGTGAACACGCGTTATATTTTTATTTCTTTTAATGTTTTTTATAGTTCCGGTACATACATACTTTTTTTTTTTTTAAATAAATTTATCTTTTATGTAAAAAAATTAAATTCGGTCGTTTACTTTCTTTTTTCTTTATACACAAAAAAATTTGTCAGATTACTTAATTGAGATCTTTTCTTTTGTCATTGTCTTCATGATTCTTTCCAAAACTTATCGACGTATATTTTTAGTTAAAGATCTTTTTTAAAAATGCCATATTTTCTAATTATCCATTATAATATAATTACTTAATACTAAGACTACCTTTTTTATTATATATGTATTAACGCGCTATCACATTAAATTTCTCATATACTAATCCTATGTAAGATTGTTTGTTTTTTAAAAAATGTGACAAGAATTTCTACGCTTAAACGCAGAATCCTTACGTTCCTTACGCTTAAATACAGCGATTCTTTACGCTTAAACGTAAGGATCCTTTACGCTTAAACGTAGCGAATCCGCATTGATCGCTTTTATATGAGATTTGATTTGAATTTCTTACGCTCGACGTAGCGATACTTACGCTTCAACGTAGATCCTTAAGCTTTACCTCGATTTTCCAGTAAAGGTGCCGATGACTGATTCGCGTGTGCGTACCACACAACACGATTTTCCAATTTCTGAACATTGAATGTAGATACACTTATGATCAGAGTTTAACTATTTTTCTACTTTTGGAAAGTCTAAAAAAGAATAAAAAAAAAGAAAAAAGAGGAGAGCGAGGGGACCATTATGTGACATCATCTAGTGCATCATTACGCTAGTCAAATGTACAATTGTTTTTATAAATGATATAAAAGCACAACAAATGTGGTACACACTACCACTAATGTTCCGTTTGTTTTGGTCGGAGTTTCTTTTACATTACATCACCAATTATTTTTTACAATTCTCTCATCAATCAAATCTTCAACTATAAATAAAAAAATATTAAATCATCTCTCATCATTTCACTTTATCAACTTTATTACCTTTTTTACCATTATTTTATTCATTATTCTATTTTATTTCACCAATCATTTCATAATCTACACCAATCATTATTCTACTTTATTTTACCCCATAAACTTTCTAATAATTACTTCAATCACTATATCTTAAAAAAACTCCAAAAAAAACTCCCAAAAAAACCTCAACCCAAAACAAACGCAACATAAAGTGTTGTGAGAAAGATCTCCGTCATTGAAATTTTAAAAATTTCATGGATTGTGTCACATCATCACTCTATAAACCATTTCTCTATAAACATTTTTCTCTATAATACATAAACATTTTAAAAAGTTTTATAGCATGGACCCACCACACATAAATATTTTTTCATCACACACAAACAATAAAAAAACAAATCTACATCACATGAGATGAACCGGTTTGTCTAGATAAAGCTTTTGCTTAAAGGTTTGAAGTTTGATGACTTGGACAATATGCAATGGTGTTAAAGCTTTTTGTAAAGCTTCACTGGAGATGGCCTGAGTCATAATAATAGTGAGACCCAATCAGGCGTGGTCAAACCTCCAACTTCAAAAAAATTAACTTTTTCAAAACTCGTTTTTAACAGCGTCGATATTATTGACGCGTGTTATCTTTTTACGTCAATAATATCGACTCCAGAAAAAACCCACAACGTCAATAAGACTAAGGTAATTATTATTGACGTTACGAGTCATTTTTTACATCAATAATATTGACGTCAAACATTAATACGTTGATAATATCGACGTAAAAACAAAATCGTCACGTCAATAATAAATTTACTATGATATTATGTACGTAAGTTTCATTTCCCATCATTTCACTCACTTACCACAAATCTCTTACCTTGAAAATTCATACACAATTCTTAGGTTTAATTTGCTGTTGGGTTGGGTTGTTTCATCAAACAATCATTGAGATGGGTAAATACTTTTATTGCAATAACTCCATATTATGCAATTAGTCTAAAAAATAATTGTACTACGTTGTTTGTTGGTGATTTACAGCGTATGAACGTTGATTTCCTATCAATATTTGGTTAGTTGATGATAGATCCGATGTTATTGATGTGTATATCATTACTTTACACGTCGATATTATCAACGTAAAATTATTTTAAACGTTGATAATATCGATTTGCCAGAAAGAAATTTACGTTGATAATATCGACGTGACGATATGTTGTATGTGTAAAGTAATTTTACGTGGATATTATATCAACGTAATGTAGTGTGTCGTCGATAATATTATCGACGGCACGCATTGTGTTTTATGTCATATATTAAATTTCTTAGCCTTAGTATAATACAATTGTATAATATAAACCTTAGTATATATAACTAGTGAACGCGAGTCGCAATGACGGCTACCTAACATAAATCGTTAAAAACGATAATATCAAAAGAATAAATCTACAACGTGAAATAAATCAAGGTAGTTCTTAAACCGTGAATAAATTCAAGTAAGAAAGAGAGCAAGAGAAATATATCACATTCTTTCCAAGAGTGAAATTTTTTCTGTAGAGACGTGAAGATTGTGAATCACCTCTCTTCCAAATTTCCTATCGTGAGTTTCCATCTACAAAATAAACTACAATATGATGTATCGGAGAACAATGTCATAAAAGTCGACCACTTTAGCTTCGGGACTTTACACAATGAAACATTATAGAAAAACAATAAGCGGACCATAACTACACTGGTCAAATCTCCCGGACGTCTTAACTTCCAAATCATTAATATGCTTGAATATGTATTTCACTCATTTTCTATACTAAATTTCTCTTTCTTATCATTAATGAATACGTCATTGATCTCGTGTTCATTCGTTTGGTAGGAAAAAAACACATGTCAAACGAATCAAGAATATAAAAAGTGATTTGGTATTCCAACGCCAATTTTAGTGACGTCAGACAAGAAATTCTGCCGCGTCGGCCCACCGACGTTATATTGTTTAAAATAATAAAATATTTAATGCATATTCACGCCATTACACATACGGCACACCTTCTGGCGTGGATATTTGTTTGCCCTTATTTTTTTATCATTGTGATTTTATACCTAAACTCGCAGAAGAATTTAAAAAGATGTATCTCTCAAGAGATAATATACTTCTTCCCGATTGAGTAAATATCTCGGAATGTTTGTTGATACTCATATAAATGGATACACAATGAAATGTAGAATTCCACATGGGATATCACATTGAAATGCTAAAACCCACAAAGTGTTATTGCAAACTTAAGCAGATATGACTTGAGATGAAATGTTTTCCCGAGATTGTGGGAGGAAATTAAACTTGAGTTTATAAATCTCGTGGAAAAGCATTATATTAACATACATTTTATCACCGGATGCATTTAATTACTCTTCAAGAGTGAGCAATACCAAATGCTCCTGGTTGGAATAATTGTCGCAGAAATGTTTATCCTGGGAGGATAATGTTTTTCCTGTAAGGAAAGTCCAAGAAGGACGTAATATGATACGTATCAAATTAATGAAAATAACGCCGTAGAAGCGCCAAAAGACCAATTGGCTCGATAATGAAAATTCCTCAAGAGGTTATGATTATATGATTTATGAGAACTCGGGAAGGGTTAGCATATGCTCGAGCGAGAAAATATATAGTCAAAGAAGCTCCGAAGAGCAATGACGTACTCGGATGAGTATAACGTGAATTATAATCCTTCAAGAGGTCAAGGCTAGAAAATGTCAACAAGTGCCGATAAATAATGTGTGTGGAACAAATAATATGTAGTTATCATACATAAATGAGGTTGGAGAATATGAACCGAAGTTCACTCGTGCTATTTTCTTACTTAACCACTGACGAAAATGTAATGATTCTTGAGAATCGTAAATCGCATATTGTTATATTGTTCAACGTTTGAAGCGTGAGATACATATTAGTTCCAACAAATACAAATCTCAGAGTGTTGAGATAATGAATTAATGTTATCATTGTTTGAATTAATGAGATGTGATAACAAATGCAACACTTGGTTTTATGAACGAGGTTCATAAATTGAGGCAAGCATGTTTAGATATGTTGAAATCGCTTCAAGCGATTATAGTGCCTCAAGCACTACATGAGATGTTTTTCGATATGTTGAAATCGCCGTAATGATTATAGTGCCAAGCACATAAGATGCTGTAAGCATTAAATGCATGAAGCATGTATAAGTGTGTGAAACACAAAGTATATAATACATGAGTTGTCCCAAAAGCGGGATAAATGGTTTGATCTGAGAAAGTATGGATCTAATATGAACTCCCGAAGAGTTGCAAAGATAATTGAAGATGAGTAATTGGCTTAATATTATAAAGATCCATTACATGCACAAGAGAGATATATTTTGGTCCTGAAGACCAATGATTGTACAATTTTTCCCTTTAAACAAGTTTTTCCCACTGGGTTTTCTTAGTTAAAAGTTTTTAACGAGGTAATCAGTGTACATGAATGCATATGTCATGAATCTTTTTCCCTTGACTGGTTTTTTTTCCCACTGGGTTTTTCCAAGCGAGGTTTTTGGTACATGCCATATACGTTATGAAAATCAGATCAAACGGAAAGCAAGTCGGGGACTTGTTAGCTATGCGGTTGATGGATATTTACCGAACCCCCAAAAGGCAAGGCTTCAAATTGGTTGTTCATCCATCAGTGGTAGTACATCGATACCATGGCGCTGGACTTATCAAGCTATGGTCGCTACATCCTCAAATCATGGCGAAATGATAGCTATTCATTAAACAAGCCGAGAATATGTTTCGTTCAAATCATTGGCACATTAGATCCAAGAAACTTGTGGATTGTTCCGAGAAGATAAGCCGGCTTGATTTTACGAAGACAATACAACATTTATAACTCATCGAAATGGTGGCTACTTAAAAGACGATCAGATAAAACATATTCCAGCAAAATTATTTGCCACAAACAATCTTCAGAAAAAAAAAAGCGACATTGATGTTCAACAGATCAGATCAAGTGACAATCCAGCAGATTTATTCACGAAGTCATTTCCTACCGCTACATTCGAGAAATTGATAAAGAAGATCCGAATGCGCCGTCTTAAAAGACCTGAAGAGATGCTCAAATCAGGGGAAGTAATACACAAATGAAGGTTGTACTATTTTTCCTTCATTATGATTTTTTCCCACAGGGTTTTTTCATAATGAAGGTTTTAACGAGGCAGGTTCTTTGTGTAATGGACATCCAATGGGGAGTTTTATAAATATATAGATAATTTGTGGATGTCCATTAGATAAAATACATATTAAACATACAACGTGATCGACAAATGTTCTTACCCCGTAAAGTCACGTTTGACATGGCACATAACTTTAATGGTATGACATAAGATAATCCTAGTTAAGGTTTAATACAGAAGATAATATGTGTTAATGCTTTAGCTAATATCTTACCTTTGGAAACCGGCATTGAAGTAAATGTAACACCTCAACAAAGGATTTCTATCAGCTTTCATGTAGTGTATAAATATGGGTATTGTAACAGTAAAGAGATATCCTATTGGAAGCAAATAGTACAACTTCATAATTATATCATGTATTACTTTTTTCTCAAAGAAATGTATATCATTTCATATTTCCTCATTCTATGTGTTTAGAAATGCCGAGCATACAAAACACTTGATTAAATTGGTTTAATATTAATTGTTTTACAACAAAAATGAAATTCTAATCTAAACTTTTGATTTATTATTAGTATTTTTTTTGTGAAAAAGCAAAAACCAAAAAAAAAAAAAATAAAAAAAAATAGAAGGCCATGATTGAGTTTAAGTGATGTTTTGGTGAAATTCCTTCGGTGATTATATCACCTTTGTTATAAAAATGTAAAAGTCAATCATCATTTCCTCAACAACAAAAAAAAAGTTAAAGTCATGGAGACACAGGTTTAATCTAAAATTGGTTGAGAATGACAAACACGTAGAATACACGTGTATAAAAATATAAGAACACTTCAGAAGAATCGCTATTCTCAACCATTTTAGATTAAAATACGCCCCATGACTGACCCAAAAAAAAAAGAGTCCATCATCATCTCTTAGTTATTTCTTTAAAGATAATTAATGTTGACTAGATTATTGTTGTTTTCCTTAAATCTAGACAATTAAACATTGAGGTAAATAATCAAAAGTCAACGTACTATCTATAACTCAATTGACATGGGGTGACCCCTAAAACATCAAAACAAAATATCTAATACAATTTTGACAATATTTCTCTTTTCCTTTCAAACCATGAATGAAACGAAAGGAAGCAATTATTATGAAAGAAAAATATCTCATCATCTCTCATTTTCTCTAGAAATTTTATTATACCACGGATTTAACACCGTTAGTAACATCCCGCTTCCAAATGTCAAGTTCTTACATGAAAATAGTACGTTCAGCACGTGACTTATAAAATAAATCTTCAAATCCACATGAATTCGACGTCTTATCAAAAGATATAAATAAATAAAACACGGAAGCAACAAACATGGCGAGACTCGGAAAATAGACAATCGGGGTCTTGCACATTTCACGCCACAGTACACGGCTTAATTAATGTCCACGAAGCAGAACAACCACAAAAGTGCTAAAACATATCAGAACTACCACTATTGTCAAACTACCTTCATCAATAACAAAACTACAAAATGCTCAGAGCCAATATATTCAAAAGAAAGAATTGCTGAAAAGTTAATTGACACGCATGCCTTATTCAAAGGAAACAAACTACAAGAATCACCAAGCTGAAACATAAATAAACCGCAATACTCCATCTTAAGATTGTTCTCAGGACTCATCATAATACTCTTCATGTACTCAGATATCTTCTAATCCAAAAGGAATGGGTGAGCACTACTGCACTAGCTATATGTTCAATTGAGAGTAGAAGACCAAAAAACGAAATCATGTTTGTCGTTAGCCGGTAGACATGACACAAATTCTCTTACCACGCTATAAAAGAAACAGTTCAAAAGATAAGGCATGGCATAGAAAATACTTTAAAACTTGATCCTACTATTGGTTCATACATCTACTTAGCTTCATACGTACTTGTTGATATTCAGAATTACTTGCATTTTGTTTCATTATAGAACATAACTTCACAATCAGAACATAGCGAAGCATAATCTAATGGGTTTAACCAAGTATTCAAGGGTACAACGCCATGGAAAAGCTCCACCACGAGCCTACAAAGTGCAACATATAGGTGATTATCTCTAAAGTACTCGTAACAGTACAATGCGATTCTTGTCTAGTACCTAGCCAAGAATAATCATCATCAACGACACAAAATAACTCACAATTCATGTTCGCTTTTACATATTGCTATTACACAAGTTAGTACATAACAGTTCCATAATCAACACCAAACTCCCAAACCCTCTCTTCAGCTACTTGGCATGGTTTAATTTTTACACAAATTTGCAGAAAAAAGTAGAAACAATTTGCAGAAAAACATACAGCTTCAATATAGGTTCATACACACACAAAATCGATCATAGAACTACCATCAACTTTGCAGCTACAGAAGAAAAAATTATGGCCGTGAATCAGAAGGCATCACATATATGGTCGTCCAGATACTATTTGTCAATTTGCTAGTTCACACACATGTACATATGAATGTATTATGCATACACACACACATATATATATATATATGAACGATAATTTAATAGTATTTCATATAAATACTATTAAATTGTGTGTAACGTGCATATTCTTACATCTCCAGCTCACAATAATTTATTCTATGCATAGATCGTTGCGTGGTGATCTCTTTCAAACGTGGTCCAAAAGTATGAACGATAATTTATAAACTCCCATAAATAAATACATCCACAACTATATTATCTTATTCGCCAATAATGGTGGGTACTATTACCTTTATAATTACTATAGTTTACATAAAAATAAGTTTAAAAAAATTAGGCATAAATGTCAAAAAGGACAATATAGATTAAAAAAATGATATTTAATCCAATGAATTCTTTATTATAGCATTAAGGACATTTTTTCATTCCATTGGACCAATATACCCTTTTTTTTCCCTTATTTTTTTTTAAAATTTTAATTAAGGTATCAATTGTCCATTTCCGTTCCAATTCTCAAATTTTCAGTTTTACAGCTTTCCACTTTAACATATTCCAGAATTTTCGATTTATATTTACTGTGCTTCGGAGAATCAACTTTACTACTATCAAACTGTCACAGTGTAGTGGAATTGAAAGGCAACGAATAGTGGATTTGTTTGTGAATTGCAACCTGCTAAAAACCATTTTGGCTCCGTTGTTGCTCCATTCTAATCCACTCGGTTGTAGTTCCACTGCATCCCACTAAATCGCAATTCCCTTGACTCGAACTAAATCACAATTCCACAAAAATATTTAGTGGATCGCCCCTTTTTCGATGTCGTACTGCTTTTGTAAATTTCCAAAACATAGATTTGTTAAATGTTCTGATTCTTTGATACGGAGTGCGTTGAAACAAATCCGTTTGCGTTGATTTCGGTAACAGACTCGCAATTTCCAGATCGTAACCCCTTGATTGGAAGCCAGGTTTGAAATGATTTGTTTGAATGGAAAACTAGGGTAATTTAGTCTTTTTAGTGACACTTTGTCCTTTTCCACATATTTTCAACCCGTTTGTTCTAATTGGCATTTTCTATACTTTTTTTGTCACGTAATACCATCACCCCAAAAAATTATTATACAATCGATATAAGAATTTGTATCAAGTGAATATATCATAATCATATCAATCTAATTTGTATTATTCTCTTTTTTCAAAAAAAAAAATTGTATTATTCTTCATTCATACACACTCTAAAGCGTATATTAATAATGAACATTATTCATCTACTTAATTTATAATAATCCAAGTGGCTAGAGGAAGTCGTGGGATGCTAACTGGTCTACTGCTGTTGGTTTAAACTTCACTTTAGCTCAATAAATTATTTAATGGTTTTTTCTTTAAATTAGCATAAAGATATAAAAATGACACTTTTACATCATTTGATTTACATGAAATATTATATGGAATAAGATGGGGTGTTTCTGTTTTGTTGGTTTTTTTATTTTTATTTTTTATTATAATATGTGATTCAGAGGCTGTAGAGGCGTTTTTTAGTGTTGCATCAGAGCTATAGAGTCACTTTGTGAGTGTATTTATTTCGATGATTTTGAGGCGTTTTAAATTGCCTTGTTAAGAATTAATGAGGCGCTTCTCGAAGTTGCAAAAAACGGTTTCAGCTATAGTGACGGTAGAATTAGTGGCGCTTGAGAACGTCAATACAATTATAAAACACCTCCATATGTTACTTTTGCAGGCGTTTTTGGGTCACTAAATGATATTTTTCTTGTAGTGGATCATTTTTTTTATGCACCAAACCATGTGAAATCTCATTAGTCATAAGAATATACTCCCTCCGTTCCAAAATAACTGATACAGTTGTCAAAAACACGCATATTAAAGATGTGAGTTAATGCTTTAATTTAAATGTTCCTCTTAGTCTATAATTAATGCAATGTTGTATTTATTCTCTCACCCTTTAATAAATAAGGGTAGATGTAGGAAAAAAACACAATAAATACTACATTTGAATGTAACTATTTCAGTTATTTTGAAACAAATATTTTCGGCAAATGCCTTAATTATTTCGGAACGGAGGGAGTATATATTTAATTGTTGTTGGTTTTCAGGAGTATTTAATAGAAATCAGATTCGCTCGCACGAAATAAAACTGTTTATTATATTCAGTAAGGCCACCACCTGCAGATTACTACTTTAGTATTTGTTTTCTAACATTTTTTAGTGATTACTTCTTTAACTTTTAAGTTCAGTCAATAAAAAAAAATTAGCCACCAACTCACCCATGGTTTGAATTCGATCAAGTAGCTCCATATTATAAGCTCTGTGGGATTTGGTAATTACGTGTTGAGATCAGCCAAGGGCATTAATTTACTGTCTAACTAGTACACTAAAATTTTCTTTTGAGCAATGAATCATTCATTCTTGAACGAAATGTAAAATGTTAATTTGAATGATAGTATTATTCAATAAGGGACGTATGAAATTAAATGCAAGGAATTTTTTTCTTACTTTATGTCTTTATCTCCTCTCCCTGCTGGATAAATTTGTCAGACTTGTGTTAGCCCGACCTGAAAATCCGAGTGACGATACTCTAAATCGTCAGAAGTGTAATTGGGTTGTGATTCGGGTAATCAAATGGGTCTCGAGAGGATAATACAAGTAATTTGACGGTCTTGTTGATGATTTATGGTTGTGCTAGTTTATGACCGCCTACGTACCCAGAGTAATTGAGATCAAGCCGAACGTATTTGTCGAAAATGAGGATGTTGATATTTTATATAAATCTCTGTTATAGGAGTTAATGCTCTGATGCACGTGACAAAGATCATTGGGGAGATCACGAAGCAGTTCGTATCTTGTGCCAAAATGGGTGGCAATCACAGAGTCATTATTGTGGCAGTTACTAGCATGGAGTAACGTTTGCTACGTGTCCAGAAGGCCCATTATTGGTGTATGATGTCGGTGATGACCTCCACTAAGATAAATACAAATGACCGAGGTGAACCTGCATTGTGTCGGCTAAGAAGAACAGAGGACGACATGCACCATGTCTGCTAATTATTTGAATGTGTGACCCGTGATACTCGAAGAGAGCCGTGTTGACTGAGATCCGGTGTCGAGCCTGGCCCGTGTCGAGCCTGGCCCGTGTCGACCCACTTGTCGAGATGGCCCGATTAGGTCTGATGAGTGCCACGTGTCGGGACAATGGTCACACCTATGTCACCGAGTAATTTTCGAATTCAAACCGTTCAGCCATAACCTAAATATTAAAACCCGGAATCACAAAGCCTTACATCGTATTGGTGTAAAAATTAACGTGAAATCTAATATAATTAAAGACCCATTTGTTACAAATCTCAATACATGAATTGTAACGCAAATGTCCCGAATATCGAGTCCTTATCTAGACATAGGACGTTCGGCACGTGACATTTAGAGTAAACCCTAAATCTCACGTAAGCCACGAGTCACATCAGAGTAATAAAAGATTCGCATGGAAGAAAACAAGCTGAAGACTCAGAAAGTAGACCCTCAGGGTCTTCCAAAAACCACAACCTAAATACAACAACCACAAACTACATCATTAATAACTGAAAGCAAATCTATTATCCATTACAACTAACTTGTCTGAATAGAAGGACAACTACAAAAGGAAACTAAAACATAAACGGCTTCATTGATCTATCCTAAACTAGCTCTCCAAGCTCGTCGTCAAATCAGTATGTACCTGCAACCTTCTTATTCCAAATAAAGGAGTGAGCACCGGCCAAATTCTCAGTGTAAGGAGAAAGAAGATCAAAAGGGAGATTCATGTATGTCGATTGCCGGAAGACACAACATGAATCTACTTATCCAGTTACAAAACAATTGAAAGCATAACTTAAAACATAAGAAAACTAGTTTTAGGAACGTAGCTCGAATCCAACTTGAACAATGCACAGAAAACATGCATATTAACTACATTCAGTTTATCTTGCACGTATTTGTTCGTTTCATTAATTACTTTGTTACTATAGTTAGCCTAAAGATCAACCTTACGGAAGCCATCTACTAAACCATACCGTACTTATCAACTAACTGAAGCATACTCGTGTCTTGTCTGTCCCGATCCTGTTTCTTACTAAGCATGTTGTCTTTACCGTTCTGTTTAACTCATAGGACTTAAAACCCACGGGTCTTCATGGGACTTAGAACCCACGGGACTTGGCATGAGGACTTGGTGCAACACGGCTAATAAGATTGAGTAACTATACCTCCAATCATGGGACTTAAAACTAGGGATGGCAATCTCGCCCAACCCGACCCTGCCCTACCCGTTACCCTACCCGTTCGGGTATGATTTTCAACTACCCATTCGGGTAATGGGTCGGGTATGGGTAAAATTTATGTACCCGTTCGGGTATCGGGTCGGGTATCGGGTATAGCATAAAACCCTACCCTACCCGTCCCCGACCCATTCCCCGACATGTACCCTACCCTACCCGTAGCTTTTTCTTTGAGGTCACCCACCCGATATGTATTCTACCCAATCGAATGTCCCAAATAAATAAAACCTAAACCTAACGTTAGTAGAACTGATAAAAAAACTAAAAACTAAAAACATTAGCGCAGAGAATTTGTGGTTAATTATCTCAGCAGGTGTCACCGCAACAGTAGAAAAAAATTATTTATACATGTTAGGGTAAAAGTTGGTACCCGTGCATCTACCCGTTACCGCCGGGGGTGGGTATGGGGATTTTATTTATACCCGCTCGGTATGGGTCGGGTATGGGTAAAAATTTAGAGTGGGTATGGGTCGGGTGAGCTAAACCCGCCCCCTACCCGACCCATTGCCATCCCTACTTAAAACCCATGGGATCTAAAGCCGTCATCTTGAGAACGACATGGTGAGCACAGTCAACCATACCTCCGACACGGGACTTAAAACCCATGGTACTCCGTAAAGTACGTCTCAAGGTCACTAACCATAAACACGTAGAAGCACATAAAAACCATAAATTCATGTCTAACCTACGGGAACATACAAAGACCATAAGAACATCGAGTTACCATCTTATTCCCCAGTATTCGTGACCGAAAACACATAAAAATTTACAAAAATAACTAGAAATAGAATAATATTATGAAAACGCAGTTTGACAAATACCCAGCAACACATAATTATGTCTAGTTTCGTGCAGTTTAATATAAAACAATATTCAAATCAACTTAAAACATAATCTTTAAACTTAAAGATGGAACATTTTGATAAGAAGAACTCATTAGCTTTGGACGAGCCGAATCCAAACAACAACCGAACTACGATTAGCCTTTGAAACCCCAAGAACCTACAAAAAATCCTAACATCAAAGGCCAAGACCCTAACCTAACATGATCAAACTACGAATTACCGAGTGACTATGATAATTACATTCTTGAGAAGAAACACGATCCAAAACTGCTCTTGAATCAGGATCTGCCTTGAGACTAAGTCTCTGATCTGCAGACACTTCCTGAAAAAGGTCGGACGCATCCTTGCACCAAAATTAGGCCACTTAACCGAGAAGTGCTCGGCTCAGCGAGCCGGAAGACCTGGGCATGCACTGGGCTTGTCCTAGGATTTCTGGGACTCATCTAGGCATGTATGAGACGCTTAACCGAGGGCTATGCTCGGTTCAGCGAGCTAGATTCTCTCCAAAACTCCGAAAACATGATTATGATGAAGTCTAGGGCACCCTGGAGCCTTTTATACACTTTTCAGGGCTTAGGTCTGTTTTCCACAAACTTGAAGGAAAAGAAAACCTAAAAAGAAAATAAGAATAAAAACAAATTCTGAATGGACTAAAATTCTCTTACAAAGAGGTGAGGGGTTTTACATGAATCAATATTAATTTGATCATCTCAATAGTTATCTATTATCCAACATATAAGATGTTTATTATTTATTACAAACGAGGTCAAAGACCTGGAAAAGAAACACAAAACAGAGAAACTAAAACCTAAGAAGGTGAAGCCCATGCATGTCTTCAACCAAAATGCTTAACACATTCTTCGGATGATCTTGTACTCTATCAACTCCATATTTTCCATGTTGCCCATTCCTCGCCATTTGACAGCAGCTCTATTGGCTTCTCTCTCGGCCAATAGTTGTCTTTAACTTCCATGCCATGGTCCATCATAGCAACAATATCATCAATAATAGCTCTTCCTTCTTCATCTCTGCTTTTTAATCCCAATAGCCATCACTGCAGAAAGCGAATCTGATTCAACCAAGAGATCCTGGACTCCATAATCTCTAGCGATTCAAATAGCCTCATTAATTGCCATCGACTCTGCAGGAAATATAGAATTTCTGCCCATAGCTCCCATGAAGCCTCTGATCCATCTCCCATTTTCATCTACGAAGACATCACCAATATAGATCGATCCTCTACCATCTTCCTCAAATTCAATACAACTAACATATGTGTTGACTTTAATTACAGCCAGTAGAAGGAGGATCCCAAACAATTCAAGAAGGTTCCTTAAATGGCAGAGTGTTCAAGTTAATTAGGAAAACATGCATTAGTGTATTCTTGAGCATAGAAGAAAATAGAACCAAGCATTAGTGTATTCTTGAGCATTAGTGTTACATACTGATTCATCAAATACATATATCATATGATCTAACAAAGCATGGACAGAACTACAAGGATCATTACCATTTTTTACAATATTTACGCCATTATCCACCGAATATGAATGACATAGGGACCATTATAGTCAACTCATTATCCCCGCAGAATACCATAGTTTATGCTACACCATCATCATAATAGATACCAACTATATAAATCATCATGCCAACTAATTAAATCTAGATGAAATAGATCCCTGCAATTCATCATCTGGGAGGAAAAACATAAATAATATGGGTGGACACTAATACCCCGTAAAAAAATATAAGCATATTAGTGGGAAATATGACAAAATTCCATCTTTCTCTTTCACAATCATGATATGCAAGTATAACAATAAGTATCTTTCTAAAACATTAATTTTCTAAAGCATGGAATCATGAAACTTCATTTGATGAAGCAATAAACTAAGAAACCATTTTTTAAATATATTTATGCATGATCATTCTTTTTTCTTTCATTCATCATATATTGTTCATATCGTTCTTCCATTCATACAATTCATTTGGTTCAAAAATACAACATCACATTAATTATATCTCGATATATATATGGAGGATTACATCATCACATTAATTATATCTCGATATATATGGAGGAGCCGTACACTTACATTTTTTTGAGGGGCCGTACACTTATATGTTGGCCGACCAAAATGCCAATTATGATATCATGAAAACAGTGTCACACAGACTCTAACCTTTTCTTCCAATTATATCCAGAAACAAGACTTAATGTTTGGGACACTCGAGAGTTTACGGTCTTTCTTATATAGTACTTAATCATGAACCATTTGCCGTATAGTTTCTTTCTCACCTTCATTACATTCTCTTTTTCCATCTTAATACAATGGATTTTGTTGAGCATAATATTATCAAGTAGTTTATTATTTATAATAATTTGTATTTTACCGCTTTAGGCCTCTTATCTTTCTGTCTATAAATACTTGATGTAACACTCATTATGAATACAATACAATACAATTACTATTTACAAATCTCTACATGGTATCGGAGCCTCTCTCGAGATCCTTTAAAAAAAAAACAAAAACCCTAAGCCGCCAAGATCTTCTTCTTCTTCGGGCGCCATGTCCGACGGAGACGAGCTCCACCGCCGCCACTGCTTTGCTACCTCAAACGCAGCCGGCCTAACTACGCCGCTGCTCACCCCTCATCTCGCTATACGATCACCCGCCTTACCCGTCACAATTACAATCTCCGGCGTGCTCGGATAGTCCCCTACCCAGTGCCAGGGTGTTTTCGGTTTTGTCGATGGCTCTCTTCCACCGCCGCCATCCACCATCATCACCGCACTCGGTGTTGCCGCCACAACGCCTGGTCAATCCCCGAATTTACGGCCTGGACAAAGATCGATAATTTAATACTCTCCTTGATCACCTCCTCCTCTCCGATGATATTCGATGCAAGTATACACGGCAACCACCTCGTGGCAACTGATCGCTTTTCTTCACTAGCGTTTGCATCCCAGAGCGGTCGAAGCTTGTCCATCTTCGCAGACTCGCCTCCACACGCAAGGAAGAAAACTCGGCTGCCGATTATTTCTTCAAAATCAAAATCTCGCTGATCAATCGCTCTCGGTCATCCTCTCTCCGACGCATTTACATTATTGCCTATCTCCTTGCCGGCTTGGGCCCTGAATTTGATTCTCGTTACCATGCTCTCGGTTCAAACCTTCTCTTTCGTTGGATGATGTTTATTCTCACCAAGCATAACCGAGGCACGATTCAAAGACCACCGCCTAATCATTATTGCCTTACGCACCTTCATCTTCCACTCCGGTGGCTCCGCCTCCACTCCTTATCTTCGGCTATGTCTCTGGTAATACCCGTCACCGCCTCTACTAATAACTATGAAATAATAATTATAATAACCAGGCATGCTCGCGTTGGTGATAATTATGGCAATAATGGTTATGGTAATTTCGAAATAATCGAGGCCGGGGCGTGGTGGTCGGCAATGGGACAGCCCGTCCTCCTCCACCGTCCCCTTCACCTCTATCGACTCTCTTGCCCAAGTGTCAAATTTGTGCTAAGACAGTCACACTCTCGGACTTACATCATTGGCGTTATTCGAATCTCGGGGTTCGGCACCACGGCCTCGCACCTCGTGCTCCATAAGCTTATGCCGCTTTCCCACATCCCCAGCAGTATCCTACTCCACAGACTGATTGGATTCCTGATACTGGTGCAACTCATCACATGACAAATAACTTTGGCAATCTCAATCTTCATTCCGAACCGTATGACGGCACTGACCAAATACATGTTGGAGATGGCTCAGGTTTACCTATTACTCATTGTGGTTCTTCTTCTATTGTTTCCCCACCCCACACTTATCACTTATCCAATATACTTGTCTCCCCAGCACTCACTAAAAATCTACTCTCTGTTCAAAAAATTTCCACTAACAATTCTATTTTCTTCGAGTTTCATGACACCTTTTTTGTTGTGAAGGACTACTCGGGTCACATCCTTCTGAGCGGCGTTGTCAAAGATGGCCTCTACCACTTCACCCCTCAACCCAGTCGGTCTCCTGCACAAGCTCTCACTGCCGCCCACAACTCCTCCACCATTTGGCATCGTCGTCTTGGCCATTGCTCTCTTCCAGTGCTCCAACAAGTCTTTAAGCGTCTTTCTTTTAATGTTCCGAATAAGACACCTACTAGTGTGTGTGCCCCCTGTCAACTGGCCAAAAGCCATCGTTTTCCTCTTTATACTTCGGATTTTACTTCTAGTGCGCCATTGGATTTGATTTTTACTGATGTTTGGGGTCCTTGTACCAATTTATCTACTTATGGTTCTCGTTATTACGTTAGTTTTCTTGATGATTTTACCAAATATTTGTGGCTTTTTCCGATTAAATTAAAATCCGACGTTGAAAAGGTTTTGTCCGACTTCCTCAATTTCGTTGAACGCCTTTTCTCCACTAAACTCAAAGCCCTCCAATCCGATTGGGGGGGGTGAATATCGCCACCTCTCTCACACTCACTACCCTAGGCATTCGGCCATCGCCGCTCGTGCCCACACACACATGAACAAGTCGGTGTGCTATTGAGCGCCGTCACCGTCAAATTGTTGAAGTTGGTCTTTCCTACTCGCCCAATCTAATCTTCCCCTCTCACTGCGGGAAGATGCCTTATATCCTTGCCACTACCTCATAAATCGCCTTCCTCTAAAGCTCTTGACTATAAAACCCCTTATGAAATGGTCTACCATCGTCCTCCTCGATTACTCTTTTCTCCGCGTCTTTGTTGTGCTTCTTACGGCCATATCTCGCGTCCTTATAACCACCACAAAACTGACTATCGTCTCGCCACATGCATCTTCTTAGGTTACTCTCCAAAACCATCATGGCTATAAATGTCTTGACCTTGCCACCTGGTCGTCGTCTATATTGCTCGCCACGTCATCTTTGATGAATCTCTCTTCCCTACACACAACCTCGCCCCCATTACCTCTCCTCCTCTCACGAATGATCTACCCCACCTCCTGCTCACCCCTCCTCTATGTCCTGCTTCCCACTTCGCCACCCCGCACCCACTCACCTCCTTCACCACACTCGCCCCACCCGATCCGTCCCACACCCCTCGGCCGAACCCTCCTCTCTGGCCTACCCACGGCCTTGCTTCCTGCCCCTCCCAATCCCAACCGCATGCTCACCCGCTTCCAAACCAATAAACTTAAACCGGTCCAAATGCCTGGCTACGTTCGTTATCCTTTATCTCGGGGCACTTCTTGCCACCACTACCTCTTTAGACCACTTTCCTCTCCTATATCACGATGCCTCTAAACATGAAATTTGGCGTCATGCGATGCGGGATGAGATTGATGCCCTGTTGAAAAATCACACTTGGGATCTTGTGCCGCGTCACCCTCATATGAATATTGTTGGTAATAAGTGGGTTTACCGTACCAAACACCTTGCAGATGGTCGCCTCGAGCGTCACAAGGCACGTTTAGTTGCTAAAGGGTTTCATCAAGCAGAGGGCGTGGATTATCATGAGACCTTCAGACCTGTTGTTAAACCGGTTACCATACGTGCCATACATCTCTTGCGCACTCTAAGGGTTGGTCTCTGCGGCGAGTTGATATCTGAACGTAACGCCTTTTGCATGGTCATCTCCGAGCTTTGTCTACATGCAACAACCACGCAGGTGGCTTTGTCCACCCCGACTTCCGATTACGTGCTGCCGGTTAAAGCGCAGTCTCTATGGCCTCAAACAGGCCTCGGGCTTGGTTTTCTCGGTTCATCTATGGCGCGCCACAGTTTGGCTTTCACAGGCTCTAAGGCCGACCCCTCCTATACATTTACTCTCGTCTGGGTGCTCGAGTTTATGTCCTATTTACGTTGATGACATTATTATTCTGGTTCATCCCACTCCCTTATTGGCGGAGTTATTGGTTTACAGCTACCACAGTTTCGGTGAAAGATCTTGGTGTCTTGTCTTACTTTCTTGGCATTGAAGTTCTTCCCACCGTCGACGGACTCTTCTTACTCAGCGTAAGTATATCCTACGATTCTACAACGTGCATCCATGGATAAGGCTAAGCCTTGTCAGGACTCCTATGAGTGCCTCTACTCACTTGATTTGGGATGATGGTCCTCCGTACTCGATCTTGTGCTCTACCGCACTATTGTGGGTGGTCTTCAAGACTTTGCTTTCACTCGCCCGACATTGCCTTCGCGTACATAAGGTCGATAAATACATGCATGCCCTACCGATCTGCGCATTGGATGCGGTCAAAGCGTATCTTAAGCTATTTGAAGAACACGATTTACGAGGAGGTATTTTCTCGTACTTCTCCTATTACCATCCGGGCTTACTCACGATTCCCGATTGGGCGGTGACTCCGATAACCGTCGCTCGGTTGGTGCTTATTGTGTCTTCTTGGGGTCGAATCTAATCGGTTAGCGTACCAAGCAACATTTGGTATCTCAAAAGTAGTACCGAGGGTGAATACAAGACCTTGTCAATCACCTTCTTTGAGATTCAATGGCTTTGCGGCTTGCTCCTTTGAAATGGAAGTTCCTTTATCGTCTACTCCGACTCTTTGGTGTGACAACATCGGCGCTACCTATCTTGCGCACAATCCGGTGTTTCATGCCCGCACGAAACATATCAAGATTGACTTCCACCATGTTCGCGAACTTGTTGCGTCTAATCGCCTTGCTATTTCCTTCATTACTTCGAAGGAACAACTTGCGGATGTTTTAACCAAACCGTTGGGGTCACCGTTGTTCCATTCCATGAAGACCAATCTCCGTGTTCATCCTCTTCCCACGGGATTGCGGGGGCGTGTTGAGCATAATATTATCAAGTAGTTTATTATTTATAATAATTTGTATTTTACCGCTTTAGGCCTCTTATCTTTCTGCCTATAAATACTTGATGTAACACTCATTATGAATACAATACAATACAATTACCATTTATAAATCTCTACAGATTTAAACTTGAGAATTGTGTTCAAAACATATCATGCATCCTAATGGGATATCTATCAGAAATGTAGTAAAATATGTTGTAGAAGGTGTTTAAATTGATCACCAATTCCTTGAATATCCTGCAAAATTATGAAGATTCGGATCCTCTCCGTTTCGCGATGAATCGATGTCCTTCTTAAATTATTCGACCCTTTTACTTGTCCAGGGTTACACGAATATTTAAGTGAGATATCAAGCTGAGAGTTTTACCTTTAAGTCTGGACTAAGATCTTAAAGAGCACTTAGGATGTGTTTTGTATATGACAAGAGCAAAGATGCTTACATTTGTTGTATCTATCTATTCAACAATGTAAAGATGCTTTTATATCACTTGGAATTCAGAAAACAAGTTTTAAGTTCGTTACTAAGAGTTACAACCCAAGTGAAAAGGTTCCACTTGGTTGTAACTACTTAAAAAGACCAAGAGACACCAAAAAAAAAATCAGTTTTCGGGCCATAGGCGCCCGCCTATGCCCTTAGGCGCCCGCCTGTGATGAACTGAAACCCGACCAAGTTTCTGATGAACTTTTTGCCTTGCCAGGAAGTGACAGGCGGCCGCCTGTGGTGACAGGCGCCGGCTTGTCACTCTGTTTTTCCAAAAACTGATTTTCAGCTTGTTTTACGAACTCTACTTGCTTATTTTCCATCCGTACACTCGTAAACACTTATATAAGCGTGCACTCCGCACCTCCATACTTATAATATAAATACTGAGCATAACCATCTTTGTACTAAACCCCGATAACCTCAATAGCTTGTGATTATACTTAAATCACCAACATTCCTCCCCCATTTAAGTGTAATTCTTGGTTTAGTTAAACAAACAGTCATAATATAAATCATCTCATGCTTCATTGAAAATATCACGAAGATTGAATTTCCACCTAGTATTATTACACGCACATATTCGAGTATTGGGGTGTGACTAAGCATTGAACCCCTTTACACATTTTGAATACATGTACATTACAATACACATGAATTGATACTACTCCAAAGTATTAAACTTGACACCATTCTTTGTAATCCGGCCTTGTGTCCATATCCATTCTTGAGCATATCGAAAGCCAACCCAACTTTCCTTGAAGCGGCCATACTTCATACTCATATAGGTGAATCTTTAATTTACCGTGCACCTGCATTAGCACTTTATAAGACTCATTAAGAAGATAACACTTCAACCTAAATTCACAGGTTTATAGCACATACCTTCGGGATTAATACACGTGCTCAAGTTCCCAATAACAGGCCTACCACATTGAATTTAGCCTAAGGCATTGTACCAAAGGGAATTTGGGCGTCCTATCATCAGAAACTTATATGGGTTGTAGTCCCATCCCGACAACCGACTTTTGTAATAAGTCCTTAGCCAATCCTTTCGTCAAATGATCAACCAAATTCCTTTGAGATCTCACATGGACAACCGATATCACCCCGTTAGAGATCAACTCACGTGCCGCGCTATGTCTAACGCCTAAGTGACGTGACTTATCATTATACACATGACTATATGCTTTAGACAGTGTAGATGAGCTATCATAATGGATAGATATCGGTGATATTGGTTTAGGCCATAAAGGAATTTCATGAATCAAATTCCTAAGCCATTCTACCTCTTTACCGGCTACTGCCAAGGCAATAAACTCTGACTCCATAGTCGAGCTAGATATACATGTATGTCTCTTAGAAGCCCAAGAAATGGCACATCCACCTAAAACAAACACCCATCCACTAGTAGAAGAATGATCTTCTACATTAGATATCCAACTAGCATCCGAATATCCTTCTATTACCGAAGGATATGCAACATAAGTCAAACCATAGTCTTTGGTAGACTTAAGATATCTCAATACACGAACAACCGCTCTCCAATGACAATTACCTGGGTTACTCGTATATCTACTTAGTTTCCCAACTGCATAGGCAATATCCGGTCGTGTACTAGTCATTGCATGCATTAAACAACCAATGACTCGTGAATACTCAAGTTGATTCACAATTTCACCTTTATTAGGTCCAAGTTTCTCATGAGGCTCCATGGGAGAATTTGCCGGAATGCAATTTTCACAATTAAATTTCTTCAACACTTTCTCAATATAATGAGATTGTGTTAGTGAAAATCCTCCCTGATTTCTCTTGATTTTAATACCATGAATAACATCTGCCTCCCCCATGTCTATCATAGAGAATCTTGAAGATAAGAGTTCTTTACACTTATCTACTTGATTTTGGTTTGTACCAAAAATCAACATGTCATCTATATAGACAAATTATCACACCATTTCTGGTATCATCAAATCTACTATAGATACACTTGTCTGACTGATTGAGTTTAAATCCACTAGCCAAGACAACCTCATCAAACTTTTGATGCCATTGTTTAGGAGCTTGTTTAAGTCCATACAATGATTTCACAAGTTTACACACTTTATGCTCGTTACCGGGCATAGCAAATCCTTCCGGTTGCTTCATGTATATTTCTTCATCCAAATTTCCATTTAAAAACGCTGTTTTAACATCCATTTGATGGATCACCAAGTTATGAATTGCGGCTAAGGCAATCAATAACCTGATTGAGGAGATTCTAGCAATGGGAGCATAAGTATCGAAATAATCGATACCTTCCTTTTGCCTAAAGCCTTTTATTACTAACCGGGCTTTATATCGGTCAACTGTACCGTCGACTCTCATTTTCCTTTTGAAAATCCATTTGCAACCACGTGGTAAATCCGTAAGAATCCACGTATTGTTACCCATTATGGAATCCATCTCGTCGTTGATGGCTTCTTTCCAAAATGACACATCCTGAGATCCCATCGCCTCAGAAAATGTTATTCGATCATCCTCAATATTGTAACAATATGAGTATTGATATCCAACTTCATTTCTCGAACCTTCCACCAAATAAGTAACAAAATCCGGTGGAAACGTTTTTGCTATTCTAGCCCTCTTACTTCTTCGAAGTTCAGAAGACTCGACTTGAGAATCATTATTCTCCATATTCTCCACTCCAACTATCGTAGGAGCAATAACCTTTGGTCTAGGAATAGATGTAAATCTATTCTCATCAAATATAGCATCACGTGATTCTATAACCGAATGTATAGCCACGGAATCACTAGGTTCTATAACATAAAACCTATATGCCTTGGAATGACTAGCATATCCAATGAAAATGCAATTGATGCCTCTTTCTCCTAAAGTTTTAATTTTAGGATCGGGAAGTGTAACAACTGCCCTACAGCCCCAAACTCTTAAATAATTCAAGTTTGGTTTCTTTTTAAACCAAAGTTCATACATGGTAGCAGAATTCTTTTTATTAGGAATTCTGTAGGGGTGAACATAGTCCGGTTCGGCCGGTTTTTTCCGTTTTTTAAAACCAAACCATTTTATACGGTTTTCAATTTTTGAAACCAAACTAGAACGGTTTTCAAACGTAAACCATTTGTTCGGTCCGGTTTGGTTCAGCTTGGTTCCGGTTTTTTTACGGTTTTCTTTAACAATTAAAATTATTGATAGGAAATCACAAATTGCCTCGTAACAACAAATGATAATATGTAATACATTAGTACTATTATGCTAGTAAATCCAATTAGATGATTTAACAAATGTTTTATATTTAACTAACATCTACCCCTGCGAATCTTAAGATCCAAAAACCAATCATATTTCAACACCATCCAACACAACGAAATCGACACCTACAATTGAATTCCAAAGTTTGGGACGAACAAGATAATGAAAGAGTCATCTCTTACTCATTTCAATTCATCAATGAATCATCGATTTCTAAAAATACTAATAATGAACTAATCGTTACATTATTGAATATCATTTATAAATCTCAAAATTCATTTGACAAAATAATATTTTGAGTATGGTCAAGGAAGAAAGAGGAATGCGTTTGTTCCATAAGTAAGCGAGAGATAAATTAAAGATAGCTAACTTTCACACATTTCAAACGAAAAAAAACATGTGATATAGTTTTGAACTTTATTTAGTTAGAACATATTCGTCATTTTATTTTCTCCAAAACACAAACTCGTATTTTGATTATCTCAACAATGTTATTGTCCAACATAATCTAATTATAAGCAAATAAAAGACAAACTTATATAAAACTAATGTATATAGATGCATTTATTTATATAAGATGTCAAACCTAACAAATGAACAAATCGGAAGTCCATGATCAAGTTCATCAACATCATTAGAAGAAGTAAGTCATACAAATAAGCATTCACATAATTCAAATATTGGTGCTGAGGAAGTAGAAATAGAAGAAAGAGTTAGCGGTGGTGAGTTATGAACTGACATGTACTCGAGAATCTTTTAAATGATTGGAAATTAAAGACAAGTCTGTGAAATGATCAACAAAATATGAATCTTTAGGATATGAGATTAGTAATTGATCATTAATGCATTACAATTACAAAGTTTAAACAAGTTGAGTTGGACCGAAAAAAACACATTGATGTTTTAAAGTATTAATAGATGTGTGTGTGTGTGTGTGTGTGTGTGTGTGTGTGTGTGTATACATATAAAATCCGGTTTGGTCCGGTTTTAAACGGTTTTCATTTTTTTAAATTGGAACCAAATTGTTTTTTACGGTTTGGTTTTTAACAATACAAAAACCGACCAAAAAACCACGGTTTATACCTTTTCGGTTTGGTTCGATTTGGTTTGGCCGGTTGGTTTGGTTTCTGATTTTTTTGTTCACCCCTAGAATTCTGTTTAGTAGATAACAGACTGTTAACATGGCCTCACCCCAAAATCCATTACTCAATCCCGAGTAGGACAACATGGAATTTACCATCTCTTTTAGAAGTACGGTTCTTCCTCTCCGCAATGCCATTTTGTTGTGGCGTATCACGGTCTGAAAGAACCTCGTGTATAATACCACACGACCTGAAGTAGGTTGGATAATAGTATTCTCCATCATAGCAACAATATCATCAATAATAGCTCTTCCTTCTTCATCTCTGCTTTTTAATCCCAATAGCCATCACTGCAGAAAGCGAATCTGATTCAACCATAATCTCTAGCGATTCAAATAGCCTCATTAATTGCCATCGACTCTGCAGGAAATATAGAATTTCTGCCCATAGCTCCCATGAAGCCTCTGATCCATCTCCCATTTTCATCTACGAAGACATCACCAATATAGATCGATCCTCTACCATCTTCCTCAAATTCAATACAACTAGCATATGTGTTGACTTTAATTACAACCAGTAGAAGGAGGATCCCAAACAATTCAAGAAGGTTCCTTAAATGGCAGAGTACGTGTTCAAGTTAGGAAAACATGCATTAGTGTATTCTTGAGCATAGAAGAATATAGAACCAAGCATTAGTGTATTCTTGAGCATTAGTGTTACATACTGATTCATCAGATACATATATCATATGATCTAACAAAGCATCCACCGAATATGAATGACATAGGGACCATTATAGTCAACTCATTATCCCCGCAGAATACCATAGTTTATACTACACCATCATCATAATAGATACCAACTATATAAATCATCATGCCAACTAATTAAATCTAGATGAAATAAATCCCTGCAATTCATCATCTGGGAGGAAAACCATAAATAATATGGGTGGACACTAATAGAATATATTTTGTAATTAATAGGAATTAATTCAATATATAGTCAAATATCAGTTTATATTACAATGTAATTACTCTAGTCAATAGCCATAATTAGCAAAACCGTTACATCTTTGTATTATATATGGTAATGACTGATTAATGAAAATTACGGAAAATATTCTACAGTCTTTCATGGTATCAGAGCAGTAACAAATCCTAACTGCATTCTGTTTCCGCTCCTTCCTTTTCTCCTTACGGTTTTTTTTTTTTTTTTTTTTTTTTTTTTTTTTCGGCGCCACCTCCTATCATTCCGTCACCATCTCCGGCGTCTCCATGGGTGATTCTACAAAATTTCATCCAGCTTTGTCCATCACAAATGTCAAGAGTCTATTTCCTATCACCTTGGACTTAGATTCTCAGCAATATCACTCCTGGTCGGCATTATTCAAAGTCCAGGCTCGTGTGCATGATGTTTTGGATCATATCATACCTCCAACAGATGCTGCAGAAAAGGCAGCCTCCGACAAAGCAAAATCCGACAATCCCACTCTGTGGAAACGGCTGGATGCCGTTGTTCTTCAGTGGATGTACTCCACCGTCTCCGGCGACATTCTCACATCCATCAGCGCTTGATTGGTGAATCTGCGAGAAAGCATGGATCCGGATTGCTGACTTATTTCACGATAACAAAAGTTCCAGGGCAATGTATTTAAACAAGGAATTTACCAACACTCTGTTGTCGGATTTTCCATCAACAACCGCCTATTGCAACCGGCTGAAGAGCCTATCCGACCAGCTGCATAATGTAGGTGCACCGGTGACTGAAAATGCTATGGTGCTGAAACTACTTCAAGGATTAACAGATCAATATTCCAATTTCGTTACGGTAATGCAAAACAAAAAGACTTTACCTTCGTTTACAGCAGCCCGGTCGAAATTGGCCTTGGAAGAGACCACCATCATGGAGAGATCGAAACTGGACTCCTCTACCGTCGCCCTTGCAGCATCGGAGGATGGCTCCTCGTCGGCCTCCCAGTCTTCCGGCAACAATCGGGGTCAAAACAGGGGTCGAAATGGCGGTAATCGGAATCGCAAGAGCAATAATAATTCTGGCAGTAGCACCAATCGGGGCCAGCAGCAGCAGAGTGGTAACCAGAATGGTGGAGGACGTGGTGGTAATCGGGGGAGTCCGCAGGGTGGTCAATCGGGCGGGCGGTCACCCGCCTTTCTGCTTGATTATCCATGGCGAGCACCTTTCACGGTGGTTTCGGCCAGGCACCGGCCGCGCCTTATCCAACTCAAGGGTGGGCTCAACCTTGGGGGAGAAATGGGCCTCATCCAAATGGAATTCTTGGGCCACGACCTTACACACCTGGGCCTCCACAGGGACCAAATTTGGGTCAGCAGCAGCAAGCCTATGCCGCAGCTCAGCAGTGGGTCCCAACAGACATCGAGGCTGCAATGAACACGATGTCACTTTCTCCTCCGGACCAGAATTGGTACATGGACACCGGAGCCACGTCACATATGACGGCGGCACAAGGTAATCTCTCGTCCTATTTTAATTCGAGCAGTAATAATGGAATACTTGTCGGTAGTGGTCAATCTATTCCTATTCATGGTTATGGACATACTGTTTTACCCCACCCAAACCCCCCCTTAGTGTTAAACAATGTCCTCCATGCCCGAACCTTGTTAAAAATTTAGTCTCTGTTCGCAAATTTACCAAAGATAACAATGTCTCTGTGATGTTTGATCCGTTTGGTTTTTCTGTCTTTGATATACAGACGGGGAACTGCCTCCTGAGGTGTGAAAGTACCGGTGACTTGTACCCTATCCTTTCCACCAGTTCCAATAACCGTGGTCCTCCTATGGCTATGCTAGCGTCCTCTATTTGGCATGATCGTTTAGGACACCCAGGCCCCTCTATTTTACATTCTCTTAAGAAAAATAATTTGATCGATTGTACTACTACTTCTCGATCTTCTCATGTTTGTCAATCATGTGTACTCGGAAAACATATTAAACTGCCATTTGTTGCGTCAAATTCTGTTACTTTCAGTCCTTTTGATATTATCCATAGTGATTTATGGACATCTCCTATTTTAAGTTCGTCTGGCCATCGATATTATGTTTTATTTCTAGATGATTACTCGAATTTTCTGTGGACTTTCCCAATTGCGCAAAAATCACAAGTCCTCAATATTTTCACTATTTTTCACAACCATGTTCGTACTCAGTTCGAACGTCCTATTAAATGTGTCCAATGTGATAATGGGGGAGAATTTGATAATAATCGTTTTTGGGACTTGTGTCACAAACATGGAATCTCGTTTCGTTTTTCCTGTCCACATACGTCATCTCAAAATGGCAAAGCCGAACGTAAAATAAGATCGATTAATAATATCATGCGCACTCTTTTGTTACATGCCTCTCTCCCTCCGTCTTTTTGGCCTCACGCCCTACAAATGGCCACATATCTTCTTAATATTATACCGAGTCACTTACTGAAAAACGAGTCCCCCCTTAAAATCCTTTACCAGAAAAATCCCTCTTACTCACACCTCCGTGTTTTTGGATGTTTGTGTTATCCTTTATTCCCGTCTACCACTATCCACAAACTCCAAGCTCGATCAACCCCGTGTGTGTTTTTGGGTTACCCGTCAAATCATCGTGGTTATAAATGTTATGATATGTCTAGTGGTAAAATCATCATATGTCGCCATGTTAAATTTGATGAGTCTCGTTTTCCGTTTGCGGACATCCGCAATGGGCCTTCTACGGAGTATGATTTTTTAAATGAAGGAATGGACCCCTGCGCCATAAATTATTATAATCATTTAGCCCAGCCGGCCCACATCCCTCAACCCAATACCCCTGCGGCCCATTCTCCTCCTCCCTCTCCAGTCCGCTCCTCTAATCGGCCCACCAGTCCCCTCCCACGGCCCATTACCCATCAGCCACCACTCAATCCTCCAAATCGACCCATCACACGCAGCCAAACAGGCACTTTTCGGCCCAATCCTAAATATTCCACCGACCAGGCCAATCTTCACACCATTACGAAATCTCCCTTACCTCGTAATCCTGTGGCTGCCCTTCGTGACCCGAATTGGAAATTGGCTATGACTGATGAGTATAATGCTCTTATTAAAAATAAGACGTGGGATTTGGTGCCCCGTCCCCCTAATGTTAATGTAATTCGCTCCATGTGGATTTTTACTCATAAAGAAAAATCTGACGGTTCTTTTGAGCGGCATAAAGCCCGTCTTGTAGGTGATGGGAAGACTCAACAGGTTGGAATCGATTGCGGCGACACTTTTAGCCCGGTGGTCAAACCGGCTACAATTCGGACTGTCCTTAGTTTGTCTTTGTCCAAACGATGGCCAATCCATCAACTGGACGTGAAAAATGCCTTTCTCCATGGTGAACTAAAAGAAGTGGTATATATGTACCAACCTTTGGGGTTTCGTGACTCGACTCGCCCGGATCATGTTTGTTTATTGCGCAGGTCTTTATACGGCCTCAAGCAAGCCCCACGCGCATGGTACCAGCGGTTTGCGGATTTTGTCCTGTCAATTGGGTTCATTAACAGTAAATCCGACACATCATTGTTTATTTACCGTAATGGCTCAGAAATGGCTTATCTTCTTTTATATGTTGACGACATAATCCTTACCGCTTCTTCTGACACGCTCCGCACCCACATTATCGATCGTCTCAGTTCTGAGTTTGCTATGAAGGACCTTGGCCAGCTAAATTATTTTTTGGGGATTCGTGTAACTCAACATGCGGGTGGTCTTTTCCTTTCTCAAAGTAAGTATGCTACTGAGATTATCGAACGTGCAGGTATGGCTTCCTGTAAACCATCCGCCACTCCGGTGGATACTAAAGGGAAAGTTAGCGCTTCGGGTGGTGTGCCTTTTGATGATCCGACCCTTTATCGCAGTCTAGCTGGGGCTCTCCAATATCTTACTTTTACACGACCAGACATTTCCTACGCTGTTCAACAAGTGTGTTTACATATGCATGATCCTCGTGTTGAACACATGCTTGCTCTCAAACGTATTATCAGATATGTGCAGGGTACCCTCCATTTGGGATTGCATCTATATCCTCGCCGATGCTCGATCTTGTCACTTACATCGATCTTGGTAGGCGGTTGTCCAGATACTCGACGCTCCACATCCGGCTATTGTGTTTTTTTGGGCGACAACTTGATATCGTGGTCCTCAAAACGACAACCTACATTGTCTCGATCGAGTGCCGAGGTCGAATACCGTTGCTTACGTCTTGTCGTTTACGAATCCTGTTTGGCCGCGAATCTTATTGTTAGAACTTCATTGTCCACTTCGCAAGGCCACTATTGTTTACTGTGACAACGTCAGCGCAGTTTATTTGTCCGGGAATCCTGTCCAACATCAAAGGACGAAGCATATTGAGATGGACATTCATTTTGTTCGCGAAAAAGTTGCCCGGGGTGAAGTCCGAGTTTTACATGTTCCGTCTCGATATCAGATCGCTGATATTTTTACTAAAGGATTACCTCTTATCCTGTTTGAAGATTTTCGGACCAGTCTCAGCGTCCGCGAACCTCCCGCTTCGACTGTGGGGGAGTAATAGAATATATTTTGTAATTAATAGGAATTAATTCAATATATAGTCAAATATCAGTTTATATTACAATGTAATTACTCTAGTCAATAGCCATAATTAGCAAAACCGTTACATCTTTGTATTATATATGGTAATGACTGATTAATGAAAATTACGGAAAATATTCTACAGTCTTTCAGACACTAATACCCCGTAAAAAAATATAAGCATATTAGTGGGAAATATGACAAAGTTCCATCTTTCTCTTTCACAATCATGATATGCAAGTATAACAATAAGTATCTTTCTAAAACATTAATTTTCTAAAGCATGGAATCATGAAACTTCATTTGATGAAGCAATAAACTAAGAAACCATTTTTTAAATATATTTATGCATGATCATTGTTAAGATCAAGCGCTTATCATTGTACTAAAACCAATTGGTGCCAGTAAAGGCGCTACTCTAATTCTTATACATTCCCCTCACCCTTAAGTGTTGGCAATCTGTCCAACACTTGCACAATTTTCATTCATTTTTTTTCATTCATCATATATTGTTCATATATCGTTCTTCCATTCATACAATTCATTTGGCTCAAAAGTACAACATCACATTAATTATATCTCGATATATATGGAGGAGCCGTACACTTATATCCAGAAACAAGACTTAATGTTTGGGACCCTCGAGAGTTTACGGCCTTTCTTATATAGTACTTAATCATGAACCATTTGCCATATAGTTTCTTTCTCACCTTCATTATCCCCTGGATATGGCCTAGTGGTGAAGGTATGGGTTTTGTGGTGACCGCCTGAACTATAAGCTGGAGGTCAACGGTTCGATTCCCGTAATGGGGTTGATTTCCGATTGATAACATCCTTCACTGCAGTGGTTGACCAGGCAGCCCATGTTGGAGCTACTAGGTTATCTGATTAACCTCTCCTCGCATTCCTGTGGGATCGGGGGCGAGGGGCCCTCACGGTTAGGGTTTAACCGTTTTTCTTTTTCACCTTCATTACATACTCTTTTTTTCCATATTAATACAATGGATTTAAACATGAGAATTGTGTTCAAAACATATCATGCATCCTAATGGAATATCTATCAGAAATGCAGTAAAATCTGTAATGACAATTGTTGAAAATCATATATGTCTACATTAGATATATGGGGGAATGAGGGAGAAGGACAGAAATATTTCATCAATTGAGTAGAAGGACAGCTTTTTTAAAACTTTTGCATAAAGACAAAACTATTTATTCATCATCGAAATTCACTTGTGTTCGAAATTCTTTCGTTTAAATTCACCGACGAAAATTCATCATCAAATTCACTATTTTTCAAAATTCATCGTCGAAATTCACTATTTTTAGGATTCATTGTCAAATTCACTATCGAAATTCATGATTTTGGGATTCACTATGGAGATTCATTGATTTTCGGGATTATTGTTTGTCATTTACCATTATAAAATTACGCAATTGTCTTCTCACTATAAAAAATATGTAGTTGTCGCATATTACTTAAAAATATTTGATTTATTGTGTCCTTATCCCTAATTTTCCATAGATATATATTACCCCGTAAATGCAAAGTCATGGAAATGTTGCATTTGATTGTGATATTTTTTTCTACCATCTCTCACATCGTTAGAATAACGAATGTGTATGATATAGAAAATAAAATTTGAAGGAATATTTTACATAAATCATTTTTTTTCACATAATAAGTCTTTGCTCATGCAAATTTAGTCTCATCTGAAATGTGTTTCAATGTTCCCTGAAGGATAGAATTTATTACAAGTGTATGAGTAGGATGTTTTTTGGGCGCCTTTTATTTTCACATGATATTGCTACGGGGGCGCGCAACGGTTGCTTTAGGCATAAAAAATTTACTTCAAAAACCAAAATTTTATTTTCTCGAAGCAGAGAATTAGACATACAAATTTACTTAAATATCGAAATTAGACACACAAATTGGATGAAAAAAGTTCCTTTTGAGTTAGTTCTTCTTTCCCTTTCTAAAGAAAAGCTCCCCATCCTAGTTCGAGCCTTCAGCTCATAGTCCTTCCGGCGCCGGCGGTGCCACTGCCGGTGACCGTTCTGTAAATATGGTTTTTCCTCTGTTTTAGTTAGTTCTTGTTCTATGAATCTCCGGCGTTTTGCGACCGGCCTGCTCACCTCGCTGGTGATGGTTCCAATCTAGATCCGGTCCGGATCGTGGCGGTTTCTCATGGATCTACGGTTCTTTGTTTTGTCTTCCGTGGAGCTTCATAGTCCCTTGGCTTTATGTCGTTTTGGCGGCCGATCTGGGCTGCAATCTGGTGCTCCGGCGGCGGTTCAACCTCGGCTTCGGGTGGCGCTCCTTGCCGGCGTTCTCACGGCGACGGCGTGTGGTTGAGTTGGTCATCGGTGCCCATGAGACATTTAGTCAAAATTTTATTTTCCTTTAGTTTGTGTTGTATTTTTTGTTTGTGTAGTTGTGTGATTTTCTCCCGTCAAAGCTTATCATTGGCTCTCCGCCCGACTTCCCGTTGCGAGTGGCCGTTGGTTGCTCTCTTTGGATCGATCTTGCGCCGTGTCCTTATGGTCTTCGCTCGCTTGTGGTGGTCGGCCGGTGTCTTGCTTCCCGGTGGCGGTGTTTAACAGCGTTGGTGTAGGGAGATAGGATTTGTTTGTTGTTGTTGCTGTCTTTGTTTTTTTTGTGTGTTTAGTCTTGTTGTCAATTGATGGATGGATTCGGGGAATCCGTATGCATTGGCACGAACATCGGAATTGTTAGGAGATTTTTTTCTTTTGGCCAAAGACTCCACGGCTTTCTATCTATTCGTTGACGCTGTTGTTTGTTTTGTGTTTGTGGATCGGCCTGGTGCCGAGTTTTAATACCGGGTTGGTCCGGTTGTTGTAAGTGCCGGAGGTAGTGCGGTTTTTAGTCCGGGTTTTCTCAGGGTTATTAATAAAAACTTTCGTCCTTTGGATAAAAAAAAAAAAAAAAAAAAAGCATAAATTGGACATGTGATCTCATCCCTTCCTCTTATATAAAGAGAGCTAGTGGTGATAATTTTTCTATCCAACAATTATTTTCACGGAAAGAAAAGTCGCCTGCAGTAACATTTCTTCTCTTGAAAAAAAAATGTGGCCGGCAGTCCGGCACTAACCCAATTTTTATTTTGTTTTTTAAAAAAATAATAAAAACGATAGCAGGATGTCAAACGGACCGGCCCAATTTTAGCACCTTATACATCGCAGAGCTTTATGATAAAATGAATAGCTAAGTTTGGACCCATATTTTTAAGCCCAATATAATTGTGGGTCTTATAAAACTCATCTATTTTGAAAATTTGGCTTATAATTTAATTAATATGTTTTATAATAATGTCTTGAAGTGACTTCTATTGACACCACGTATTTATTGTGGATCGTTCTAAAAAAGGAAATATTTGCCTATATAATCTTTGTCTATAGGTATTAATTTCTCGTTCACCCGAATTCTGAATCAAATGATTCCAAAGTCTGATATAATTTACTTCGTGAGTAGTCTTTTTAGATGTAATAAGCTCCCGATTCACCCGGAGCGTATCCGAAACTTGCGCTAAAGTTGACTGTTACATGTTTTAAGCCCTCATTTCATGGGTTTGGCTTATATCTCCAACAAACTCATACATATTACTAGGACCAAGAAAGAGCTCCAAGTTCTCTTTCACAAACATGAGTAAGTATTGCTAACATGCAACTATTTTACCATATAATATTTTAGAAAAATGTGAAAAAGGACAAAACAGAAGTAGAAATAGACATTCAATCCAGTGGAAATAAAATTATGTTAAAAATGACAAAATTCTATTCCACTTGACAAGATTACCCTTTTTAACAAAAGAAAAACAGAAAAATCATTAATTATACACTTTCTCTCCAACGTACAAAAAAGAAACGAATAATAATTTCCGGTATCATTTTTGCAAAAAATACAAATTAGTGGATTTTTTTAGGGGAGAAATTAGTGGATTTGTGTAGTAGAATTCGTAGTCGAAAGGGTGTTGGAGCGAAATAGTGGATTCGTATTCGATTCCACTATTTCATTGTTACAAGTAGTGGATTTGTGTCGATTCCACTGTTTTTTCTGTGAATTCCACTATCATTCTTCAAATCCGCCAATGAACGATGAAATTATCGATTTGCTCTTCCCTATGTGATGGATTTTCCTACTAGAGTTTGCTTACACATAGGGTTTAAGGAGAATCATCTTATCTTGACTCTATCACGTAAACTTAGTATGTAGGATATGTGATGAACCTCAGTAGCACTTTATTTGGTTTTTCAATAAAAATAAAGTTGTTTTGAAAAGAAAAAAAAAATGAAATTATCGATTTGAAATCCCCTGTTCTTGAATGCTTATTCTGCTTTTTTCCTATTTCTCACTGCTAAAAAAAAAAAAAGGTGAAGGCCTAATTTCCTTGATATTCAATTTTTTTAGTTTCGGTCTATTGGAATTCAGTGCTCATGATTTTCTCCCCCATTTTGTGGTAACTGAATTTTTTTTTTTAAACTTTTTTTTGGAACAAATTGCATTAGCTGTTCCTTTCAAAAAAAAATTGCATTTGTTAACTGCAAGCGTATTCATTCCTAAAAAAAAAGGATGTGGTTTAAAAGGACAAAAAAGAGGAGGAAAATATAAATTGGGTGATAAGGACAAATCCACTGATCATAACCCTAAATTCACTCACTGTTGTGATGGAAGCGCCAAATCTAATGTTTCACTATCACAGTAGAATAAAGACATGTCCTTTTTACAAAAAAAAAAAATTCACTATTTTTTTTTCATATTTTTATATTCAAATTGTATTTTTTAACAATAAACCAAAAAATATGCACACGCATTCATCGCATGTTTGTTGTTATTTGGGAAATCCAATTAATAAGGGTAGTTTGGGGAATGAAGATGTGTTTTGTCCTAATTGTCAAATTATTTTTTCTTGTGCCATTTTTGCTATTTTTCTCTTGTATTGTGTCCTTTATTCCCACTATCCCATAATATTTTAACGAAAGAAAAATCATGCTTTAACAAAAATGTTGCTATTAATCATACAAGAAAGTAAATACATCAAATTTTCTTTTCTTATTACTTTAACATCATGATGCTCATGCTATGTTACTATGGCTCATGAAAACCATACCACATTTATTACACCTCAACATGCCGAGCCTATTTTTGCTAAAGTTTATGAGTGCCGTGTCATGTTTATTAGAGCTCAACATAGAGGGCATGCTCTTTATATTTGACATCTCAGAAGATTGTCAGTTATTGTAGCATGTGTACATGGACTGCTAACCGTCCTGATATAATGTTCACTATTCTTACCCGTACATATTCACTGATGCCGAGGACCCGTGAGGGTTCATTATCTTTTTTGTTGTCAAAATACTTAACCATTAACCGTGTTGCTTATATTCTTTCTTTCATGCTCTTTAACCATATTCTTTATGTTCATATTTAACATGCTAATATAAAACTTCATAACATACACATTACATGTTTATCCATCATACATCATGTTTACATAATCTTTCATATTGTCCTAAAACATGCTTTACACAACATGCAACAAGAATATACCAACTAGCTCTTAATCACATAATCACAAAGGTCAACATATGAACATACTCTCTACAACACATTTCAGCCATATAATATCAATACTCCAAGATTTCCTCATCTTTACAAATTAACATGTTTCATAGATCATAAATCAACTAGTTTTATATGTTAGGACAAATATCATGTTATGAACAATTAAAATCCTATAGGCATGATCCTAAACAGCAAATTCAGACTTGGATTATTGAAATTACAGTACTTGAACATGAATATAACCATCCTGCATAATAAATCTTAAAATATGATTTCTAACAACCCAACAATCTGGAAATTAGCACAGAATTTTCATTCATATTCATAATCACACCATTTCTTTCTCGAAATGCATAAAACTAAAAAGAAAAAGTTGGTGTTGAGCCGATGAACAGGTTGGTCTTGAGCCAGTCATTAAAAACCATTTTGGTTTAAACAAGTCATCTTACCACACAATAGATTCACATAAGGCACATAACCAGTATATGTAATATAGGAAATGCAGAAAACAAAAACATAATGCATGAAAACCACCAAAACACCTGGTTGCATAAGATGTTGCAAAACCTTTGATACTTGAGCCATTACCTTGGCAACTATGAAATATTTAAGCAAGGTTTGTGATGTGATCCGCGGTGCGGATTAGATCCTAAAATGCCCGAGGACTTGACTGAAAGCACCAATAAATGAGCACCTTGACCTTTGGTTAACCCGTAACCAAAGACTTCGGTGTATAACCTAAACCCTTAGATAACCCGTATTCAAGAACCTCGGTGTGTTGACACCACAAGGTACACTCGACCTTGATAAGTCCGGGCAGAATCTCCACGCGTGAAAACTCACCCAAAGCTTAGTCGCTTTAAATAAAGTATATATATCACTCAAATTATTCAACTAATTGTAAAAGTTACATATGATGCTTTTTATAGACTATAATAAAAGACATAAACTACTCTCAGTGCGATGTGAGACAAAGTTATTTAATAGGAGTAAAATAAAAATAAATAAATAAATACTAATAACATTTTAAGAAAATTTGCTAAACTTGCAATGTGGAATAAAATGCCGTGTAACGCCCCATTCCCGGACACCGAGTCCTTATCCGGAAAGAGCGCTCGGCACATATATTATCAAATAAATTCAATAATATATGTAAGCCTTCACGTCATACATCAAGCAACCGCGGAAGATAAAGCGACTCGGAAAACAAAAGACAAAAGATCGAACACACGGTTTTCAATGTTTGTAAACTAAATCCAATAAAGAATACTAAACATCCAACGTTAAATCCAAAGAACTTAAAGCGGAACTAATCAAAAGAAAGACAACAATGTTTGAACTTGAATCAACAACATCGTTGAAAGAATTAAAACTAAAAGAACTAAATCTTCACGAGCTCCGTCTCACACGTCCTCGTCAAAGAACTCATCAGCGTTAGCAACCTGTTCATCTTCTTTGGGGAAAGAGAAAGACAAACAAAAAGTAACAGGGTAAGTACATAAATTACTTAATGTAACGCGTAGAAGATCGTATAACCATGTTCTCATAAAGAAATAAAAATAACGCCGTCTTTTATTAATTCATTTCCGTTATTAACCCTAGCTAACTATCATATTATGTTCATAGCATAACATGAGGTTCCAAAAGGTATCTAGCTTAGCTCAAGTTTGTTACATCATGAATAACAAGGGCACTACGCCTAATAATAGGATGTCTTAGGACAAGCTGGTGCAACCTACTTAGAGACACGCTCACAGTAGCCCGGGAATATCTCGAGTCCCGATAGTGTGATAACGGCGCGGAATGTACCAGGACGCTTTATCTAGCCAATCGATTGACCGGCGTGGAGTACGATCTACTTTGTCCGGTCAGAGAACACATCGCGATATTGTACTATGCCTTACCAAGCATTACATGATGTTTAATATTATTAATCTAACATAAGTTTGATTAGATGTTTAACTAGCCACCTAAGTGTTTTCAAGTAAGCTCCTCACATCTCCTACTCTCTTTCTGAACCACAGACACGGACAAGGCCAGCAATTACACGGACATCGATAAACTCACAGCTTATCGAAGCACTGAAAGCAAATCCAAAGCTTTCGGCGGTCCCACACTTCATCTTTTAGGGAATCCATGTGGTGCCGGAACTAAACGCATCAAAAGCTAATTGAGCTTTGTCATGTAAGGTTATGCGATAAATACGCTATTATGGAGCTTGAAACACATAACAAAAAAAACCTTTGCTGAAAGCGATCCCTGTCCGGACGGATAAACTTTATCACGTCGTGCACGGACGACTCCTTTCGCTACGCCCTCGATCCGATCTGAGAAATAGCCGTCTGGATAAGCAACTCATCCGTACGGATGGACCCACACTCGGTCGACCGAATGGATAGGCTCGGTCGACCGAGCCTCTCTCTTGCACTTGTTACACGTTTTTCTTGCACCAAAGAGGACAGTTTTCTGCACTCTGCGTTTTCTACTCAAATTCAACCCAAACTCGACTTAAACAAATTAAAACCATGAAAAACAATCATACAAATTGCTCTACCACTTTACGAAACCTTAATCATACGATAAGAAAAACCACGTTACCTTAATTTGCGTGGTACAACGATCCAAACTACCAAAGCTTTGAAAAAGGTTAAACCTTTAACCTCCAACGTCAACGGATCTAGGGATTGTTGGTATCAAAACGATCATCGTCTCGCGGTGATCCTTTCTCTCTTGAGACGTCTGTTGAAAAGAGCAATAGCCTCGAAAAGCGAATGCTTCTTCTTCGTTTTTTCTTCTCAAGCTGCGCCCTATTCTCAACTGGCGTCCTTTTTTTTGTCAAAAACAACTAGGTTAAAATTAGGATTAGTTTTCCTTTTATAATCCCAATTATCTAATTATTTTCCTTAAAAAGAAAAATCCTTGTTTATCCCTTTTTTTCTTTTTCTTAAATCCTTTAATTAAATAACATAATATTCTGATTTTTTGCTAAAAGACCGAATTGCCCTTTTTCAAAAATCGGGATATTACATGCCGGCTTCTTCCACTCTCTTCCCTTGAAAAACACCATGAATCTTGCCCGGGATCACATCAGTTTGCCTCTTCTACCAAGAAGTAATTAATTCTCTCCTATATTGGATCAACACAAACAAGCTTAAAACATACTAAAACCATAACTTAAATTTATGAAGATCATGCGTAAAGCTTAAAAAAAACTCAACCAAACTTATTAACACTTTGGAGAAGTTGGAACTAGATGAAAACAACCTGAATTACTATAGAGTTTCCTTAGAAATTTAGGAAAGAAGGTGGGAATATGAAGGGGAAAGGTAGAAGGTACTTAATTATAGGGCAAAACTTGAAGACTATAATGAATGTTGACGTTGTTTAAACCGAGTATGAAGGTGAAAAGGGTGCCATTAAGGGCCATGAACACCATGGAGTTGCATAACTTGAAAGGTTGCATAAATTTATTTCATAGCTATCGACTCACGGTGACTCTCGACCGGTACACGGTGACTAAGGACTTCGGATCCCCACTTGGTGTAATTCATGCAGATTAGTGTCAAAGCCGACACATTATCCATTATGCTTAATGTAACGTGATGTATCCAATATGTCACTTGACACGTAAGTGACGTATTCGTAAAATTAGACTTGAGGTATTACAATATCGTGTGCGCCCCAGGACCCGGAACAGTAGCGCTAAATAGTCATAAATGTCCGTCAAATCGCTTGAACCGCCGTCCTCGCTTGGCAGTGCAAAGAAATTGCCGAGTTGATGAAGACGGCTTTATGTCTCACACTTATATGGGGTGTGAATTCCGCTTATTTTACCGATGTGAGACTTTACATTCTCCCCATTTTATAAGGATTTGGCGTCCTCGCCGAGACGGGCCGAGCTTGTTCTCGGATCGTCCCTACCGAGAGGTAACTAGAAGGCCATCCTTACACCGTCTTCTTATATGATCGTAGCATGGTTCCGTCGATCGTCGGCTCTGAATACGAATTCATGCGCCCCAGGACGGGCTCAGTAGCGCTAAATAGTCGTAAATGTCGGTGAAGCTGCTTGGAGCCAGCCCTCCCGGCTTGGTGCTAAAAATTTACCGAATTAATGAGCGTTTATATACCAGCGGCGTATATGGGGATGAGAATTCTCTTATTTTACCGATGCGAGACTTCATGATGAGTGTGTGTATATATCAATTTATTTTCCATCTTATATTATGATAATGTACCCCGGTTACACAAAATTTGACACAATCCAAGTAAAGACTTTTTTTCCCCTTATATATAAGTGCTTTGTTGAACCCTCTTATTTTATGGGGGAGGTTGTTACGGGTACGTGTTGAACATTTGCAAATTTGAAAATTCAGCCCGCTTCTCTTTCTTTTGGATTATTATTAATAAATAATATGAAACCCACCCACCACCACCACCACCAAAATAAAAAATAAAAATATGTATACATACATTATCCATTATAAATTTTATTTATTTATTCATGTCATATCCATTATATTACCATGCGGGTGCAGATATCCATGAGTTTTATGGATATTCATGGATATATATAATTTCATTTACAACTAATTGTTATTCTTCGGGTATTTATTCGAAAAAAGAACGTCTGGTACACGTATAAGTCTTGATACAAACCCAAAACCGAAACGATAGACTCCAAGACAGTAAACTACATACAAAGCCACACATACCCACCCCTTTCTACCCAAGTAATGTGAACAAATGTGAACGTGGTAGCATTTTTTTTCTAGAAGCAATTGTAAAGTTGGGTAGCACTCCAACACTTTGATATGTTTAAGTTAATTATCCACTATAAATTTATAATTGCATTTTTTTTCGGAAACAAAAGATACACACACATATATGATCTAGTGTAAACCGGTAGGTCGATATCTTGTTGGTATTTATAATTTTATCTTATTCAGTTTAATTTCCTTGTTCTAGCCTAGAGGATAGAAAATTTCATCATATGACACCCGTAACATATTTATATCGAGTGGCATGTATTGTATATATTTATATATTTGTAATCTTTTACTATATAAATTTCTACTATGTACAAAAAGTATAGATTTTTACACTATCATATACTCTATTCCATATCACTTTTACTCTCCACTCACATGTTATGTCGATTTTAATTCGATTTAATCACATTTCATCCATTTACAGAGGTTATAAAAAAGAACATTTTTCATTTCATTCAATATTATTATCTTATATACTCGAACATTAGATTCTTTTTTTTTTTGACCGGTCGAACATTAGATTCTAAAAAAATCATTTCATTTCATTCCTACCTGACAAACAAGTCATCACTCCAAGACAAATAAACTATTGATTATGCTTAATAAGTAAAGAAAAGTATAACTTCGAAAAGATAAAAAAATACCCTTACAAAATGATGAATTTTACACAAAAATACATATATTAAAATACTACATTATGAATACATACATTTGTATTTTCATTTATGAAGCATCAATCAAGGACATAACTCATTTGTAAAATAGCAAGTGTGTTGTAGTTGCAGTATTATCTTTGGTGAAGTCACGACGGTTCGATAATGCGTATTGATTTCTGCAGAAAAAATATACAAACACTTTTATGGCTGAATCATTAAAAGCATAACTATAAATTTATATTCTCGATGAATCTCTAGAGGCGAGAGAATGAGCCTTTGAGTTGAAGTTTAACTTACGGTATTTATTTATTAGTTATTATCATTATATTTTGTGAAATGTAAATCCAAGACGTTTGAAAGGTGTTGAGATTTGAAAACTAGAAGTAGTAAAATAAAAATTCAAGAAAAGTCAAAGCCCTTTAGTTGTGCCCCAAATTCAGGGCTCCATTTCTCTGTATATCCATCTGAGTCCACTAGAAAAGATCAAAATTCAAAACACCCCTCCCCTCTCCCCTCCCCCTCCCCTGGGTATCCCCGACCAAACTCTTGTGTTCATTTTACATGGAAAAGGCCTTTTAATTATGGACTTTTGTTCCTAAAAGTCTCACCATTTTTAAGCATGCTATTCATCTTATAGGAACTCAATCTCAGCCCTACTGAATGTTTCTTTGCTGCTCAGGTTGTTTGTTTCTAAGCTAAAAAAATGTTTAAAGGTAGACTTTTTTCTTCAAAAAAATCCGATACTTCTAGCCCAGATGGATCTTCAAACAGTCCCAAATCAATTGGTTCAAATTCGAATTCTCCGATCCGGTCTGGTAGCAAGAAAGTGAAATCTGCGAGCACTTCAAATGATAATTCTCCAATTACACCTAGTACCAGTAGTATTAGTACGCTGTTTGGTAGCAAAAAAAAGAGGTTAAAGAAAATCTAAGTAAGACTCCAAGTTCTGCAAAAGATTCAGGGAAAAACAAGCTAGGGATTGCTAGTAATTTGAAGTCAAAAACAGGGGTGGAAAAAACTGGGGTAAAGAATGAGGAATCCGCGGCAGTGACGTCAATGTCCCCGATTGTTGCGTCTTCTCTAGGGTTGAATAAGATTAAGACTCGATCTGGGCCGTTGCCACAAGAGAGTTTTTTGGGTTTGGGAGTGGGAAAGAAAAGGGCAGCTCATTAGGTGCTAGTAACTTGTCGAAACCGCTTTTTTGTTAGTGGTGGAGGAGATGGGAAGTCGAATTCGAGTTCTGTGAAGAAGAGCATCAGTGGAAAGAAAGGAGGAGGTGAGGAGAAGAAGAAAGGGGTTAGGAATGTGGAGAATGAAGCTGGTTTGGTTGATAATGTGATCATTTCGGATGCGCCGTCAAGAGATCAGAGTCCTCATGTACAGGGTCGGTCTAGGTTGCCGAATGAGGAGTCATCTTCTGAAGCTGGTATGATATGTAACAACCAATTCATGTCATGCTTTAAAATACTGATTTAGGGAAATAATAGAATGTGAAAGTGCTTGATGTATACATTGAAATATATGGAGAGCTAGTTTTTGGAGATCTTGCACTGAGGGAGTCTTATCCACTTAGGCTTTGTAGTGGCACTAGCTGGTCTGGGCACTCACTCGAGATGCCTTTTTTTGCACTTCTGTTTTGAGAGATGATATTTTCGTTTGGTTTAGTGGGCAGAAGGATTGCAAATCCGTAAACAAATTAATTACAAATTGGAAATGAATTCTGATTGGTTTGACAAGAAATTCACCATAAGGCCAAGTCGGTGAACTGCAAGGGGGAATTCGCTAGTATACTTTACTGAAAACTATGTTTGCTGAATTATAACTGAACCGGAGAAAAATAATCTCAGTCAATAGTTTTACGTGTAATGATTTAAACAATACATGCATATTAAGTGTGCCAATAAAGCCGGTGGCCACTGTTGAACTTGAAAATGGGAATGAGCATCCGACACAGTTCACTTGTAATTTGATATTGTGGGAATTGGTTGCTTGGTTGATCTTTAAAATGCTGCTCTCATTTCCCCCTGCGCTTTTTAGAACGCCAAATGCCAAAAATATTGGTTACTTCTAGACTTTTAGTGGTCTTGAGCAAGTATCAGTTTGCATAGCGGTTTAAGATAAAGCTCTTATTTGATCAACTTCTGAATAGTCCTAATCAATTATCTTGTTTTATTCTGCAAAGACATCACTTTCAGTTCATAAGATAGTATGTCGAGTTGGCTCTTGATACCAATCTTGGTCATATTTCCCATCTTTGAGCCCTTGCTTAGATGACTTGTCTGCCTAAAATTCCTGAAAACATATGTCAATGTCCGAATGCGTGCTGTTTATAGTGCTCAGGTAGCTATATACAGTTACCAGGTAGTCCATATAATGACGCGAACAATAATGCCAACACTCAACTTATCTAAAAGGCCCAACCTGCTAAAAAGGAAATTCAGTCCAACCTGGTATGAAGTTTCGGCAAACCTTCTAGCTGTTTGATCCTCTTTTCGTGGTATCCATGTGTAAATTGATTTTGGCTTCGACTTTCTATCTCAGAAGGAATAATCATTTCAACATGTTTCGTCTTCTCTTGAAACACAAGATTTTAAGCTATAAAAGTGTTACCTGCCATCATACCACAACTTTGCTGTACAATTTTCCAAGGAACTGAAACCACACCATGTTTGATTTGCACCAACTCACTTGTAGGTTGGCTGTTGCACCATCTTTAACTCACCTCATGTCTATAGTCTCCAGGATGACATAATAGGGGCCTATGAAATGTTTGGGAAGGGTCGAGCCTATTTTATGCAGTCTTACCTTCTTTTAAAAGCTATTCCCGTAGTTCTAACCCATTGCCACTAGTTCTTTGGCGATAGCTTTTACAATTTTGACAAGCCTTTCCCACTCACAGGATGACATAAAACATGGCAAAGGGCCTGGCAGAGGGGCTCTGTTTAATCAGTTGTCACCTTTTTTAAATTTTTATGTTCCTAGTCATTGTAGCATATCCCACATGTGGTGATCTTTCAATGCATTTTTTTTTGGATATGAAAGGTTTTACACACACTTGCCCCAAACGGGACTCGAACCCTAGTCTCTTGCCAAGGTAAAGCCTAGTGAAACCACTAGGCCGATGCCTCATTGGCATCTTTCAATACATTTAATATACACATTACTGCTTCTAAGGTGAAAGCATGAGCCGACTTGGACAATGCTTGCAAATGCTGTGGCAGATGCGACCGTTGCTTGGGTTTTACAGTTTATAGTAGGAGCCGATATCTTCCTTATTTCACCTCTTTGACTACAAAATTAACCTAAGGATCGCCCTCCTTACACATTCCCTAGGTTGTGTAACCCTATCAACTTGATATCCTGATACCTCTTGGACGAGGTTGTTGAGACTATATATTATGAAACATGATGTATATATACTACTTGGAATTATTTTTGTAAAGGAACCCTATCACAAGCTCCAGCCAGTATTATGATTGAATGAATTCAATATAAGTATTATCTTTGAAGGGTTCTTTTATAACACTGAGAGCAAGATAAATGAGAGTGAAGGCACCTAGATACCCCCTTGGAGCTCTTTTTTGTTTTGTTTTTGTTTTTTTGTTTTCGTTTCAATTCCAATATTAGGTACCTTATGATGTATCCCCCCAATACACAGACAACTTGGTTCAGATGTAGATGAATGTAAAGATGAAGTGACTGATTGATGTACATTACCACCAAACGATGGTTCTAGGGGTAAAAGAAGTGATAGGTGATATTTCTAGATATGGCGGTTGTCTTTCTAATTGAAAAATCAACCCAAATTGGGGGTTCTAAAAAAATCTTACACTTAAAGTGATACCCATGCCATTTGTTTTGACAAGAAACATCCTTTTTTTTTTTTTGTTTCCTACTTTCACCTTTTGTTAAGAAGGTTTATGGACATGGTAATTGTTTTTAGTTACAGGAGAAGAAAAGTATGCCATGCTCTTTTACATATCTACAAGGAGGTTATCTAATGTGAAAATAGGCAAAAGGACCATTTCAGCCTCCACAGACCATTGCAGATTACATTGAAGGAAGCTGGTGATATGTTGTTGAGAGGGAAAATAAGTTTTTTTCCCCATTCTAGCTTGAATAAATTAAATAATGCCGTGAAGGATATTATAAGCCTTGGGGTTTTGTCCTCCCGTCTTCCTTTCTTGTCTGCAGTCATATGTATTTTCCTTTTCCTCTTCACCTTCCATATTTCTGCTTGGTGATCTCTCTGTACTAACTCCTCTCGTTTTGACCTCTTTGGGCATCCTGATGAACTTTGTCTGCCGTATTCATTTATGTAATTGAACTGGAACTCTTCATGCACGTTTTTTGTTTGATTTTTTTAGTTCTTTATCTACTCATAATTTACTGCTTTGTTTGATAGCGCGACTCAGTTCGTCATGGGGCCATCATGGCGGTGCCAGGAGTTCAGAACTTTATACACCAGAGACAAAGGTACAAGAGGCTGTGCTAGATTGTTAAGGACACTTTTGAATATTAATTGGTGTCAGATGAATGTTTTGTGCTTGCTCATGAGCTTGAGCTTCATTGAATTTGTTGATTGGTTTGCAGATATCATATGAATGTGACAACCCTAAAGAGTCTGAATCTCCCCGCTTAAAAGCTATACTTCGTTTGACTAGTGCTCCAAGGAAGAGGCATCCAGGGGATATCAAAAGCTTTTCCCATGAATTGAATTCAAAAGGTGTACGACCTTTCCCATTTTGGAAGCCTCGAGGATTAAACAACTTGGAGGTGCTTAGATTTTTCTGTCTTTCTCTTTTTCTGTATAAATCCCCTTCAGAGTTGTAAGCACTTGTATTTTTCCTGAATCACATTGCATTTGCTGCAGGAGGTTTTGGTTATGATAAGGACAAAGTTCGACAAAGCTAAAGAAGAAGTGGACTCTGATCTTCGTGTATATGCAGCTGATTTGGTTGGAGTTCTGGAGAAAAATTCAGAAAGTCATCCTGAATGGCTAGAACCTATAGAAGATTTACTAATCTTGGCTCGAAGTTGTGCGATGACTACACCAGGGGAGTTTTGGCTTCAATGTGAAGGCATAGTGCAAGAGTTAGATGATCGGCGTCAGGAGCTGCCCATGGGTGTGTTGAAGCAACTTCACACCCGCATGCTTTTTATACTCACCAGGTGCACTAGATTATTACAATTTCACAAGGAGAGTGTGTTTGCTGAGGATGGCCATGATTTCCAGCTTCGTCAGTCATTACAGCAAGCTGATAATCGCATCCCATCTGCAACTAGTGTTGATGTAAAAAGTTCTAGTGCTTCAAAAGTACCTAAAGAAGCTGCCCCCAGGAAATCCTACAGCCAAGAACAGCGTGGCATGGATTGGAAGAGAGAACATGTTGTGCTGCCAGGAAACTTTCAATCGCAGCCTGTCGAGAATGCAAAGAACTTGGATTCTCCACCCACCATGGACCGTATGACTTCTTGGAAAAAATTTCCTTGTCCCATAATGAAAAGTCCAAAAGAAGATATCTTAATGAAGGAGCCGAGCATTGGTAAGTTTGATGCTTCAAAGATATCAGGCAATGAGAGAGAAATTCAAGATGTAGTTTTTCTGCTGCTAAATCTGTAGATATTTATTCTGTAAAAGATGCACAAGTTCAATCTTGGCTCCACCCAAACATCAGCATAAAGTTTCCTGGGGTAACTGGGTGGATCAACCAATTCTATCTGACGAGTTCGATAATTTGCCGCATTTGCGAGGAGGAGGTTCCCACTTTGCATGTTGAAGAACACTCCCTAATTTGTGCAATTTCTGATCGTTGTGATCAAAAGGGTCTTAGTGTCAATGGCGCCTCATTAGGATTTCCGAGACTCTTGAGAAGCTAGTGGAATCATTGTCTCAGAAGGACTTTCAACAAGGGACTGGAAGTTATATGACTGGAAAAGTATCGAATTCCAGCATTACGGAAGAACCTGATCTAATCTCTCCCAAGCTTAGTGACTGGTCTCGAAGAGGCTCAGAAGACATGCTTGACTGTCTTCCTGAAGCAGATAATTCTGCTTTCATGGATGACTATAAAAGTTTGCCTTCAATGTCTTGTAGGACTCGCTTTGGCTCCAAGTCTGATCAAGGAATGGCTACATCATCTGCTGGAAGCATGACCCCTAGGTCCCCTCTCCTGACACCTAGGACCAGTCCAATTGACTTGCTATTGGCTGGAAAAGGTGCTTATCCAGAACATGATGATGTGCCCCAGGTACTTTTATTAGCTCAACTCTAATTCAATTATCACAACTATCTTGTTGCTGTACTGCTTGCCTACGGGCTTGAACTATTCCAAAAGTGTTTATTTTACTCTTTGTCCTGATGCGCTTGTACATTTTATTAGTAGCTTCTGCACTTGTTTACGATTTTAGAAACTTTTTTTCCGATGCTGAAAATTTATTTTTGTTGAACTTCAATGGTTTATGTGAGCTATTTTTCCTCTCACGGTGAACCGTTTTTCTTTTATTTGCGGTTTTCGTGCTTTCAATACTAATAGCCAGAGAGTTCAGCTGTATTTTGATTATATATTTTGAAATTTAGATTCGTCTATAGGAATTTATGATAAGTTTGAGTACAATAGCTACCAGTCCCTGGACCCCACATAGGCAATTAGCCAATTAGGCATGATGCCTCCATGCACCGGACTGCCTATATCTACTGTTGGAAGTGTAGCTGTTATTTGTCCTAGAATGAGTGATTTGGTGAAAATATTATCCTATCTGCCTAGCTAGTTCCCTTCCAAGTTTTTTTGTCAGCTGGCGTTTCCCTCCCCTGGTAAGTAAACTTGTCCCTAAAGACCTGGCCATTAGTTTTTAACTACTTGGTATTGTATTTCCCACTTTTTTTTGTTAATCTTAATCATTGAAACACACTTTAGAAGTCTTCAGGCAAGATTAGTAAATGCTAGACATTGAACGGAGAAATTCAATGTCATTTTACGGACTGGTTCTGCATCAACTTCTGACTACATTTTGAGATCGCCTTAAATTTTGCTATTTTATAACTGTAGATGAATGAGCTCGCCGATATTGCTCGATGTGTAGCAAATGCTCCCCTAGATGATGACAACTCTTTGCAATATTTGCTTTCTTGTCTTGAAGATTTGAAGGTTGTTGTAGATCACAGAAAGCTGGATGCTCTGACAGTTGAGACCTTTGGAGCACGCATTGAGAAGCTAATCCGGTAGGGTACTTCATACTGAAGATTTTGATGGTGAAATGACCATGTCTCTATTTGGGATAGAAACTTGTATAAACTTTTAGAAGTGCAGGAAATATTGCATTTGATTTAGAAAGACTGTTTAGATAACAGTATAAACTAACACAATCAGCGGTGTTTGTTATTTCATCCTTTAACTTTTACTGGGCTTAGGTATGATGAAGTATTCTGGGTCTAATTTTCATGAAGTTTTCTCATGGCGTTTTTGGAACTGGCTGTTTTTGGTGGTCAGGAGAAATATTTACAATTGTGTGAACTAGTTGACTGTGACAAAGTTGATATAACAAGCACTGTGATTGATGAAGATCGCCTCTGGAAGACGATGTTGTCACGTAGCTTGCGAACTAGCCCAATACATCCCAGTAAAGACCGTACATCTATAGATGATTTTGAGATATTAAAACCCATTAGCCGTGGAGCTTTTGGTCGTGTATTTTTAGCGCAGAAGAGGACTACTGGAGATTTATTTGCAATCAAGGTAACTAAGTTTTTTGAACTGTTAGCCAGTTTTATCTTACTAGGTATAGAGCACATGTGCATTAGAATTTGGTGATGTCTTCAAAGGGGACTGCCGTTACTTATATTCTGCCTTTTTTTTTTTTAGGTTTTAAATATTCTTACTGCCATGGGAAAAGATAGTTTTAGTACTTGCAGGGTATCATCTGCTTGTCTATCTTTCTATCCAGTTGTGCATGTATATCTTTGTGTATCTGTGCATGCATGTATATGCATATTAATTGAAGTTTGTGCTTCAGTAAGCTTTGATACTAACGTGTTTTTAAGAATGCTTGAGAAGACAAAAAGGATCGTCTTGGTTGTAAAGGTATGGATATGTGATAGTAATGAGATTGAGGTAGGGGAAAACAAAGTGTTATAGAAGTATTGGTAAGGAAGCTTGCTTTGCTCAAAGTGGCAGTCTCTTTTGCTGTCTCTGGAAATTCTGTAATACTCCAGGCTGGCATTTCCCCCTGTTATTTAAAGACAGATGCATTAGCTGCTACAATCTGGCTTAACCTGCTGATCCGCTTTCAGGTTCTCAAGAAGGCAGATATGATAAGAAAAAATGCTGTGGAGAGTATTTTGGCTGAGCGTGATATCTTAATATCAGTTCGCAATCCTTTTGTGGTGAGTAGGTCTACCTGACGAAGCACATACATGCAGGAAGCATATCTTTGACAAATTGAATGTTCCTTTTTTAGGTTCGCTTCTTTTATTCATTTACATGCAGAGAGAACTTGTATCTAGTCATGGAGTATTTGAATGGTGGAGATCTGTATTCTTTGTTGAGAAATCTAGGCTGCTTGGATGAAGATGTTGCTCGTGTGTATATTGCTGAAGTTGTAAGTTCTGTATAATTTCACATTTATTTATACTATAGATGAAAAACTGAAATTTAACCTGTTGCCAGGTGCTTGCATTGAGTACCTACATTCATTGCAAATTGTTCATCGAGATCTAAAGCCTGATAATCTTTTAATTGCTCATGATGGACATATTAAGGTAATTTTTTCTTGTGGTGTTCGTATATTTTGCTGTCAACTTAGAGGAGACCGGCGGTTCTATTTTATCAATGGAATTTTGTTACTTGAGGAGCTTGCAATAATGATCAAATTTTAATAGGTCTCTCATGACCACAAGCTCTTGAATGCTTAGAACTCCGTAAAACTTGTCACCATAATATAAGGCTTTTAGCTTTTGCACATAGTTTAAGAAACATCATAAGCGAATCGCTTTTGGACGTTTTGCATTGTTTAATGTAAAAGTTGAAACAAAGAATTTAATATTGTGTTGTTTTGTGAGAAAGACTTTGGGACACCACAGAAAAGCTAGAAAGCCCTATGTTACGGACAGAGGGAGTACTCAGTTTTGAGAAAATACCTATTTATTGTCATCTAATATGTATGCCATAACAACAGTTAGTCAACTGCTCGAATTCTCCTGTCTTGCATGAACTTGAATCTGAATGTTCTTACATCATACATATAATTCTCTTGAAGTGGTCTATGTTTTTACTTTATGTCTCACTTCATTGTTGTCATCCAGTGGCACTCATGCATTGTTCTGCAATTTTAGTACTTGACAGGCTGCAAGAAGGGCAGATCCGTATGACACTATGTTCGTTTTTTTCTTGTGGGTCTTGGTCAAAATATATTGAAGAAAACAATCATGAATGGCAAATTGATAGCTAACATTGTTTGACCAGCTGACAGACTTGGGCTTTCTAAAGTCGGTCTTATCACCCACGGATGATTTAGCGGTCCGGCTGTCAGCGGAACATCAATTATGGAAGAGGATGACTATCACCAATCAAAAGCGGAGAATCAGCATGGAAGCCATAAAAAACGTTCTGCTGTTGGTACACCTGATTATCTGGCACCTGAGATTCTTCTGGGAACTGGACACGGTATTCATGTTTTATTTGTTTTGGAGCTAGAGTTTATTTTTAATATCTTAGGGTTGTCCAAGTATAAGAGAAATGATAACCCTCCTACTCAAAATAGCTTAGTGGGGGTTGTAATTTATCATTGTATTTTGAGATCTTACTTTCGAATATCACTGCTATCCATTGGTGGAAAAGGAGTTTATGTATTGAGCTCAGGGGCAGATCTATGTGGCTGGGGGGGGGGGGGTCACATGACCCCATTGGGATACGGAGAATATTTTTAGTATTAAAACGATGTAGTTTTGTTGTTAAAAAATGTAGTTTTAGGCTCCGGTGACCCCACTAAACAGATTTTTGGATAAGAAATGTAGTTTTACGGTCCGGTGACCCCCGTGGATTTTTTCTGGATCCGCCCCTGATTGAGCTTATAAATCAAATTGTGGTTGGCCCACGAGGGAAGTATTGAATTTGGACCTTACTCTCCTAAATAGCTTAAGCTTTTAGTCAATGTGGTAACTTATCAAGGATTAAGGTTGGATGGCAGTATTTATTTTTCGAAGGTTATACACGTTAATACAAAACGATGGTAAAATGATCTCTTTGCTTTTCTTTGTTTAATGAGGTGATTAACATAAATGACTTGAGCTCAGCGGCAGAGAAGGGTGGATTAATATTTCCTTTTAATTTTTCAATCACCAAGATGTGAATACCACTAACCCGCCCCCCTCTTTTTTTGTAGTACTTGTGGTGTGTATGGCTCCTTATGTTCCCCCATTACTGCTATAGGGATAGTTCTTTTGTGAAATATTCCGCCTGTTGATATTGTTTTGATTTGGGTTGAAGAGAAACTTCATGCCGTGATTGTTGCTTTACCTTAGATCGTAAGCCCTGTAGCTTTATTATCTTATTCTATAGAGGTTGACTTAATCAATTTATGCATGATTTTTGCAGCTTTCACTGCGGATTGGTGGTCTGTTGGTGTTATTTTGTTTGAATTGATTGTGGGTATTCCTCCTTTCAATGCCGAGCATCCTGAGGTTGTCGTCTTGGCGCACAGTAGAATCTCATCTCCCACCTCCCCCCACTCCCACCCCCACCCCATCCCCCTTCCTTTTTCAATTTTTAGTTAGTCAAAGTGAATTTAAACAGCATTTTTTTTTAATGTTAAATCCTTAACTGTTATCTTGTAGAAAATTTTCGACAACATACTCAATCGCAATATACCTTGGCCCAATGTACCTGAAGAGATGAGTCATGAAGCACAGGATCTGATTGATCAGTAAGGAAACATGTCTTTCTTTAAAATTTGCCTGTTGGTATCATGATTATCGATACCATTTCACGTGCTTACTGGTTTTGACGGATTGCTGCACAGTCGTTTTTAGACATGTAACTTCTAGGTCAAATATAGTAATCATTTCTCAACTTCATCAACGTTGAGAAAACTTTTATTATCTCAAACTTTTGAATGGACACATGTACTCTAGAAATGAATTACTATTCTCGTGGTCATCTTTGATTTTGTAAGTACTCTTGAGTTGACAGATCTGCCGACCATTGTTCTCTTTCTTTTATTTCATACTGGTTTGTGCATCTCAGATTGCTAACAGAGGATCCCAATCAGAGACTTGGAGCACAAGGAGCATCAGAGGTACTTTTGGCTTTAGATTCGAAGCCTGCTTTGTCGCCGATTTTACAATAGCTCTGTGTGTGTGTTGTGTGTTGTGTGTGTTTGTGGTGACTTTCATATTAAATTATCTGGGTGTTCAGGTGAAGCAACATCCATTCTTCCGGGACATAAATTGGGATCGCTTAGCCAGACAAAAGGTCCGAGTTTTGCTTTTATACTTTTTTTCTAGCCCTAAGCCAAAAATACAGAAACAGCAACAAAAGTACATGTATGGCACTGTTTAAAGTTATTGATATGCATGCCGCAGCATGTGAGGCGGTAAAACTAGTATATGGCATTTTCAAGAATCGAAAAGGAGATGAATGCTACTGATTATTTCTAAAAAAAGAAAAGAGCCAGAATGATGGACAAAAATCATTGCCTAAATATGAAAGGAAAAAAAAGAGCCAAATTTTAAAGGTCACTCGTCTTACATGGTTTTGGTTCTGGCTTATTGTTTTCCCTGCAGGCTGCGTTTGTTCCTGCTTCAGATAATGCACTTGATACAAGCTACTTTACCAGCCGTTTTTCGTGGAACGCTTCTGATGAGCAAGTCTATTCTCTCAGTGAATTCGATGATGATTCAAGTGACCATGGTAGCTCTAGTGGGGACAGTAGTAGTCTGAACAATCGTCATGATGAATTGGTAATCTAGTTTAATTATGATGTCAACATTTGAATGAAAGCCGTAGATGTTATTGGTTGATAGCCATACGAAACTTGGAGTTAATATTTCATGGATACAATCAGGTGGAAGCATGTGCCGGTCTTGCTGAATTTGACCCGAACTCTTCAATCAACTACTCCTTCAGCAACTTCTCTTTTAAGGTAAATCATTTAGAAGATCCACCAGTATTCAATCAAAACACGACACGTAACATGATCAAAGGCACTAAAAACAAGGTCATTAACAATGTAGGCCAATAAAAGCACACAAAAATCATGCTACATGTCGTGCTTTGATTGGATGCTAGCTGATCTCCTCATTAAAGGACACGTTGCTCTAGAAACTTCTCATTTAAGGGTAATTGTTTGTGGAATACTGAAATTATTTTTGTTTGCTCCTTCAGAATCTATCCCAGCTCGCGTCAATTAATTATGATTTGCTCAGTAAAGGTTGGAAAGAAGATCAGCCAACAAATCCCAATCCATGCGGGAGATAGAGGATGATTACGAAAACTTCCTGGGACTGAATCCCCCTCTTTTGTATAACTTGTAAATGTAAGATCATTTTGCAAAGACTCGAATTACCAGTGATTAGCATTTCTCTTTTTCTAGATTTTTTTTAATGATTACTGGTGGACTTGCAGATGTATATATAGAAGCAGCTGTAGTGAGTGTAGGGTTTTTTCAGCACTCCCCAAGCGAGACGGGGATTTCCAGATTCTAGTTTTTTATGTTCGTGGTGATTGTTGTGATCGATGTATATCGTTGTATGTATGTATGTATATGTACTTGAACCAGACAGTTGTATTATGAGTAAATAATGGTTTGTGGATTCATACATGAATGGATGGCCTGGATTTTAGGTTCAATTTGAAAAGAAGAAGAAGAAAAAGAAAAGAAAAGAAAAACCCTCCTGAATTTGATTTCTCTAATGCTCTCTAATGTTGGTCATGAAAATTTGATTTTCCTAGGGCTGAGTTTGGGTCGGATTGGGTGAGTTCGGTTTGGTTTATGTCTATTACAAGTCGGTTTGGTTTGGAATTGTTATACCCCAAAACCAAACCAAACCAAACCAAACCAAACCATACCATACCAAACCCTACCATTATGAAAATCAGTTTTTCAGAATAAACCTAGAAAACCGGTTGTTTTCTAAATACAAAGTCGAGGGTTTGCGAGTTTTTGCTTCGAGAAACTCATTTGATGGTCAAGTCAATATATAAGGTAATGAAGAGACCAAGAGAGTGGTCTAGTGATAAATATTGGAACTAGGATCCTCCGATGTATCCCTGGTGCCGTGATGAAGAAATACAATTGTTTCGTGTTTTTATTTTTAACTTCTGCTGTTGAATTACCTTTTCACCCCCTCCCCAATTATCACAGCAATGTTGTGATGCCTTGCTCGGTACAACAAAGGATCCACACCCCTAATATAGCTGAACGAGTTATATTAAATTGCGGTAACTGTTGTGAGTATGATGTAAGAGACTGTGCCAAAGCTTAGATATAGCTTAGAGCTAGGAGCCATCAAGCACTTGAGGATTATATATAGGCGCAACGGAGTTTGAGGTGGTCACTTCAGTCTGGTACATAGAATACCGGTCCTTAAAGGATTACTACGGTGGTTGATGGGCTCTCAACTACGAGTTTGAGGTGGTCCCTCCAGTCCGGTACACAATATACTGGGTTCATAAAGGATCAATACGGTGCTTGATGGGCTCTCAACTAGATTGCACAGATACGGATATTTAGATACAAGATACGTGGGTGCAGTATTTTTGAAAAATAAGATGTTTCATACCATTTGAGTAAGTATGAGAGCGATTCCAGTAAATGTCGAGAGTATCCTTAAAGTGTTAATGATGCATTCGTAGTTTGGTGAAACTTAGAACTAGATACACGTAGATACATGTGCAAACCCTGAGTCTTATGCAGAAGAGTCATATGCTACTCACAACAACATCTCATGTAAAACAGTTATTGTGAAACCAAAATCATTTCGCATACGTAATATTAATACAGTTGTTACTTGATCGCCAATATATCAACAACGGTATCTCATAATATGAATATTATATTGTCTTGAAGTAACATTTACTTCCTCTTTCCAAGGACTACGCATTATATTTCCAAAGATTTTCGAGAATAAAACATTCATTATAAGAAAACCCCTTCGGATAGTCACTCCTACCAATAGGAAATGCGAAATCCGGACGGACAACATAAATCATACGCATGCTTTAATATCATATTCAATAATTACCGCATGATCACCCCTCAATGCATGGGAAAACATCAATAGTGTCAAAACATGAGAATGCACACGGTATTTTAATGATGGACCCGGCCTAAGGATAAAAAGTATGTGAGTCATCTAACATACGTATTCAACGATCACGCGTCGCACATACGTATACAAGTGTCGTACCGGCTTTGATAGATGAGATATATCGCTATCTTCCTAAAATAAAATACACCTGATGATTGGTAGTCTAACTATATTAATAATGTCTTAATACATAAAACTAGAAATATTTAAGAACTAAATCATTTACCGTGAATTGAAATCTCATCAATCACTATCACGATTTAATTATTGTTGTAACATTATTATATACGATGTTCAATTGGTTTAACGAATAAATAAATATATATGTATAAAAGTGCTAATATTACTCATAATAAAAGATTGACATAAACAAATTGTATAATAACCGATCCGACTCGATTGAGTATAGAACACCAGAGTAACAACACTTTCTTCAAACACATATTGAAACGGTGATATGTAAAATTACGTTAGACTAGAAAAATCTAAAATAGAATTTTCATTCCGATTGTTTGTCGTGGAAAAATAGGAAGGGAAAAAAAAGGGGGAACAAGTTAGTTGTGAAAGTTTTTAGGGCGTTGCTTGAAGTGATTACATGTTGCATTGATACGTGGAAATAGACAAAATCAAAAAAGGTAAATTACCATATATTTTGAAGCCGTAGATATTAATTATTTTCGCTCGTAGTATATCATAAAGAGAGGAAGAGAGTTTGAGAGGGGTATTTATTTCTTCTTAAATATATATAAATATATATGAGGCGCTTTTATCGGTATCATGAAGCTAGCTTCACAAGTGTGCGATTATTCTCTTGATCTTGACACCCTATAAATCTCTTTTGACATCACATTGAATATTTTTATTATTTTTCTACTTCAGGCACCACCAAAAAAATAAAAACATTACTTCATATACCATAATTTTATAAAATTACAATCAAGTCCTTTTATTAAATTAATAGAACATTTTAGTCCTTCATTAATAAGATAATCTTAACATTAACCAATAATCCATATCTTCCAAAAATCTTAATCTTAATCCAAAACACCCATCTTCATCTTCATCATCATCATCATCATCATCATTCTTTCAGCTTCATCTTCATTTTCAACAAAAAATTCCATTAATAAACACCACACACAACCTTCTTATTCATCACCATAACAATCCACAAATTTAATCTTCATCCAAATCATCAACATTAACCCAAATACTACAACTTTCTTCATCTTCATCATCAAATTCATTTCTTCATACCCGAAAAAATAAAATCACAAACCCTTTTCTTCATCTTTTTCTACACACCATTCATATTTTTTTACACACATTCATATTTTTTCTACACATCTTCATCTCCTTCATCATCTCAAAATACATCTATTTTATACACACCTTCATCTTCTTCATCACATCAAAAGCTTCATAAAAAAAAATCTTGATTTTTATTTCAATACTTGAAATAGGTCAATGGGTTACCCTATTACAATATTAAGAACATGTAAAAGCATGATTTATGGAGAAAAATCATATTTTTATGTGTTTTCCGATGAAAGAGAGGGGTTTTCCGGCGTTTTACCGGCGTTTTCAAGCATCCCGTTTCTGATTCTAGAAACGTCGGCAAAAGAGACGTTTTATGTAAACATAAACGCCGGAACCGTCGACGTTACAAATGTGTAAACAACGTCTGAGCAAATTTTTACGTCAGTCAAACTGACGTTCCAAATGTATAACAACGTCGGAGTAAGCGACGTTAGGCAAACGTAACCCATACTGGTGTTGTCTTGCTATTACAACGTCAGACCTATCGATGTTCCAACGTTTGCCTGAGTTTTCAGATTGCTTAAAACGTCAGTTTTCCTGACGTTGTAGCACCAAATCAACGTCAGTACAGGTGACTTACAAGTCATCTTCATCGCAAATGCAGGAACGGTTCCTCCGGCGAACTCTTTTAGATTAAACCCACCACCTTTAAGCATTAGTTTTCAGATTTGAAGCTGTTTATCTTGATTTATTTTGGGTTTAATGAATGTTTTTGTTTTGATTCAAGTTATCCGGCCAACTTCTCTTCTCTGGACATCTTCTCCGGCCAACTTTTTCTTTTTTGTGTTTGGTTCAAATGAAAAAAAAGAAGGAAGAAAGAAGATAGGTAGGTGATGTTAGTTATTATTTTAAAAGTTAATGGTGATTAAAAAGTGTTATTTTATAATTTTTAAAAACTGAGGGACTAAAGTGTAGATTTTTTGAAAGTTATTAAAAGGATGTGGTGCCGTTAATGATTTGGTTGTGTAGAAAAGTAAATATATATATATATATTTTGAAGGCTTCTTGAATTTCTTCTTTATTACTTGAATTTTTTTCGTTCACCGAAACGAAAAAAAAATCCATTAAACAAACATAAGAATCTTCTATACAAACAAAGGGATTACAACCGGACTAACCGACTAAGGCTGGAAAAAGCTGGATAACTGCTAGACTTTCACTAGCCGTCTGCTGGAAACTACGAAACCATCAAAAGAAAAGAAAACAACACGGTTTAACTCCAATTACGCCAAATTATGTCTCCAAAATAGAGAACTTGATTAAACAACATTGCACAAAAAGAGGCATCCACCATTACAATGGCAACTAGAACCTCCATCATCGATAGAAGACCAAAACCGGCGAAGCTTGATCTCTCATCGACCACTTACGACGATAGTGGCAATTAACTCGTTAGTTAATCGAGTTTTATTTTTAATCTTTCAACTACTTATACACCAAATTATATTTAAATTATATTTATGTTTTTTTTTTATTACAATGAAAGAAAGAAACACTATAAGTGAACACTACAACTATTTACCTGCATATAATATAGATATAAACTTTCACCTAAAGAAAGAATTTATCTTTATAAGATTGAAATGCGCCGAGAGGATTGAGCATGAGGCAGTGAAGTTGTGTGGAATGTTAAATGAGTTGAGTGTGATCGTGTCAGATTTAATGAAAATTAAATGGATTTTAAATAAGTATTCGAACTTATGAGTTGAGTCCAATTTATATTAAGTAATTATCAAATAAGTCAACTTCGTGCCTTTGAGCTTAAGTTATTTAAATCGTCCCCTCAAAAAAAAAAAAAAAAAAAAAAAAAAAAAAAAAATCTTAAATCGAGTTGAAAGTGAGTTTAGTAAGTATTCGGCTCAACTCGATTAGACACGACACGGACACACGTAAGAGTAAATTCACCAAACGTCCTCCAATTTCAACTCCTTCCCGGCTTTTCCGGCCCTCCGAGAAACCGATTTCCCCCCTCCAAGTCCAACTCATTTCAACGCCTTCCTCCGCCAGAAATTCTATCGGCTGCCACCTCTAGAAAACTGCATTGAATTTCGGAAAATCTAGCTCTTTGAGTATCTCGATCTTCGATCATTTACATAAATTGCTCACAGACTTTACCATATTTCTGTAGTTGTGTTGAGGATTTCACCATGGATCTGAGGCGGACTGAGAGTCCAGTCTACTCGCGGCAGTGGAGTGGAGGATCGAGTAGTACAGGTTCATCTTCACCGGTGGGATCGCCTGCTCATCCGCGATCAAGGCTGCCACCGGTTGCTGGTGCTGTGGGGATGTCATCTATTAAGAGGACTCAGACAGTTGCTGCTAAAGCTGCGGCACAGCGTCTGGCGCAAGTCATGGCTTCTCAAGCGACTGATGATGACGTCGAGGAGGAGGATGATGATGATCTAGGTTTCCGGTTTGCTGGTGCATCGACGGGTGCTAGTGCTTTGACTAAGAACAGTGTTAATGGAAATGGTAACCGTGGCTTTGCTACTCCTTCGCTTGCTAAGCCTAATAGAGCTCCTTCACCTGCGGTAATTTGTTTGGACCTCCCCTTTTTTTTTCCATGCTCCCTTGAAGTTGAAGGTGAACCTCGGTTAAGTCATTACTTCGATCCCTGAGAATTAAGGCTGTGAATTGAAATGGCCAGACATATCGGGATCGTATGCCTTGATGTTCCTGTGTTTTAGTTTATTCATTACATCGTTATCTTATTAAGGTTCTCTTTGTGGTATTAGCAAGTATTATTGTACTAAGTATTCGATGTAGTTTGCTGTTTATAACACATGTGAAAGGTGTGCCTAGAGATATTGGTTACGCCTTACTCCTAGGCAGGCTTGGGTGAGCACCTGGAGGACCATTTTTGTAGCCTTTTCTAGCAACCTTTCATTAACTGATATGTATTTTTGCTTGCTACATATTGTTTTGTTTTAATATGAATGCTCTAGGTCAAATTTGTTTTATCACACTGTAGATGTCATTGGCAAAATTCAAGATTTTTGTTTGTGTTTGTTGTTGTGATTTCACAATTTGTCCTTTGTATCTTGTGTTTAGACATTGGAATTTTGAAGGTGAATGGCCTTCCGTCAATCTCATGGTTGATGGAATCAATTACTTACGGTTGCTATCAGGGAAAATTGACTTGTGTAGTATTTGGTCTTCTGATAGCTGACTCCACCTAGTAAGAATAACACTCGTGTTTTGTTGTTGTTGTATTAGTTGGTCTTCCTATATCAAATGTAAAGCTAGTCAACACGGTGCTGCAGGAGGATGTGTTGGCCCATTTCTTTTATAAACTAGGCTACCAGAGTTCAAAACCGAGCGTTTTTTGTGTGGGATATATCCTGTTTGCGCATGTCGTATAGCAGCCTCTAAGCTCATATCCCAGTTTTTTGTACTGATCTAATAGCATTCCCTTTTCATAACCCAGTTTTTTGTACTGATGAATGATTTCAATCCAATAGCGTTCTCTTTTGTGTGGAATATATCATGTTTGCGCATGTCGTATAGCAGTCTCTAAGCTCACAACCCAGTTTTTTGTACTGATGAATAATTTCAATCCAATAGCGTTCTCTTTTCATTGCAATTGCAATCTGTAATTGGATGTTATCATGTGTAGTTAGGTCGGAACTTTATGGATCATGCCCCTCCCGTGCGTTCAACCTCAGTTGGAAGATCTTCAGTATCTGTACGTTCGTCCACAACTGTAGTGCCACAAAGTAGGTCATCATTGAGAACACCAGTTGCTATTCCACCTATTGAACCCGCAAATAATAAATCCAGAGAAAAGAGGTGAGAAAGTTTTTCATTTCTTCATTTCACTCTGGAATTTACGGTCTGTCCTTGTATTTTGAATTTTTGATCACTCCCTTGCTGCATCTTCGAGAAAAACCGGTCAACAAATTTGGTAAGAACTTGATGACACAGGTTCCATGTGAAAAAAAACCTTTATGCTTTAACTGATGGGGATGAAGATTCTTTTTCTTCTTCTGCTTGCTGTTTTTATTCTTTGCCACATTTAAAAGAAGATCAAGTTTGTTACCAACTCAAAGACGAGTTTTAGTTCAGGATTTATGTATTAAAACTATTGCAGGTTTTTACGAGATGTTAGCCAGATTGACTTGAAAGGTTCAGGGAATCAGGAGGAGGCTGATCAACTTCAGGATGAAGTAAGTCCACTGTCCACTTGACTACCATTTTCTTTTGTCTAAGATCAAAATGGAGAGTTTTCCAATCAAAATATTTTCTATCGGTTTTTTTTTTTCATAGATTTTCTATCGCTCTTTCCTATATAATTAGTAATAGGACTCCTTCCCTGTATATAAAAAACGAGCTATGTTTAAGAGTGAATATGCAAATGGGGATTTTGATATGCATATGTTTGATAGTGTTTTGAACATTGTGTTCTGTCTATTAATGTGGCATGTAGTGTGGTTCGTCTCTGACTAATCTATATCGCATGTCCACAGCCTTTGACCCTTCATGTTTCTAATTAAACCTTGATTTTTTGCAGGTTGAAATGTTGCGAGAAGAAAATGATGTTATTCAGGACAAGGTGACTTTTTCCTCCTTCCCCTCACAAGATTTTATATTACTACAAGAAAATGAGGTTATTGAGCTATATTTATGAGATTTTTTTTTGACAGCTTCGGCGTGCAGAAGAAAAACGTGAAGAAGCTGAAGCTAGGGCCAGGGAGTTGGAGAAACAGGTAGAGCTGTTAGCTCATTTCAAATTTGTGCTTCATTCTGTGGTTTTTCAATGAGCGGAAAAGTTGTTTCGTGTTCCTTTAGTTGTACATTGCAGTTTACATTTATTTATTTATTTTATAGCGTTTTTAAGGCATAGCTGCTTTCGTTTGAACTCTTTAACTAACAGGTTGCTTCCCTAGGGGAAGGTGTGTCTCTGGAAGCTAAGCTGTTGACCCGGTAAGTAATCATCAACTCTATGGCTGCTTCATTCCTTTACATCTCTGGCTTGATGTGGTTTGTTGCTACTTGCAGGAAGGAAGCAGCAATTCGGCAGAGAGAGGTAAATAAACAGTGCTTTGTGTTAGTTAAGTTCACGAGAATGAATATATGATTGATGTATGTATGCGCAACCAGTAATCAAGTGACAGAGACTGGAGCAGCGTCCTGCCTTTTACCTTGTAGATAGTAAACTCTTATCTTTCCCTCCTCTGATATCATGCTTCCTTCTGCTCCAGGCTGCCCTGAAAGCTGCTCTACAAACAAAGGACGGTAGGGATGAGGAAGTTTTAGCTCTCCGGAAAGAAATTCAGGTTAGCTGGTGATACTGATTAAGTGTGCTAGCGCAATAGATGGTCTCATCACATTCTTCTTTCTGGTTGTGTTTAGACTTTGAAGGAAGATACGGAAACCGTCATGGAGCGGCTTGAAGACACAAAATCAGAAGTCAAATCCCTGCGCAGAATGACACAAAGAATGATTTTGACTCATGAAGAAATGGTTGTGTTTCAAAATCCTTTTGTTTCAGTGAAGTGAAATTGAACTGTCTATATCTCTGTCTTTATTGCTTCTTACCCTTGTTTCTTTTTCTTTGGGCTGTTCATGGACATTTAGGAGGAAGTTGTTCTCAAGAGATGTTGGTTGGCTCGTTACTGGGGCTTGGTGTATGCGTTACGGTAATTGCTTTACCTAATAGGCTTAGTGGAATACACGTCCCTGAAAATTTTTGCTTAGTAGCAAACTGCCAATATTTTTGTTGCTTTACATTGGCGGATTTTATTACTACTTTCCTTCTAAGTATGGAGTAATTTAAATCTAAAGGCAAATTTCCTTTGTACAACTGTTGAGTTATGACTATGCAACGGCGATTGTCTGAGATATTCTTTTGGCCCTGTTTGTCTCCCTTCTTATTACAAAAGAGAACTATGGCTTTGTTGTAACCTAAGAACTTTTTTGCGTATGCATTAATTTAAATATTATCCTACAGGTATATGTGCTGATATAGCAGTCTTGAAGCATGAACACTGGTCTTCTCTTGCACCTCTTCCTTTTGAAGTCGTTATTTCTGCCGGGCAAAAGGCTAGAGAAGAGTCTTGGGATGGTATTGTCTTACGTATTATATCACACGACCCTGTTGCACCCTGTTGTATATGACCACATACAACTTGTTTCTTGTGGCTATAAATTGCTGACAAATCAATTTCCTGGAATTGAGCTGTGCAGAAGATACAGATAGGAGTAAAGTTGATCCCGGAAGTTTGAGCGACTTATCAGGCGAAGGAAATATTGAAACCATGCTTTCAGTTGAAATGGGTTTGAGAGAATTAGCTTCCTTAAAGGTTACTATTATCATGAAATGACGCTTTTATTCTATCTTCAAGCCGTGGTTGTTAGTTATTTCAAGATTCCCATCATCAGTCTGAATCTGGTTCTATTTATTCCGCAAGGGTTTATGTTAAATCATATTGAAGCTTTTGGTTTGTTAATTATGTCTCTTAACATTAATGATCTAGGTAGAGGATGCTGTCATACTAGCTTTAGCTCAGAGCAGACGTCCAAATTTGGTTCGGCAGTCTGGTATAGATTTCCTCATAAGCTTTGCTCATTACTGCATTTGATGCTAAGTAACTGCTAATGTACTTGCATAATAAGTGATCACGGATGGCATGTCCATCATTTTGTGGGGCATCCAGATTCAAGAGACTCCTACCCTTTGATTTCTTGATGGGGTAGCAAAATATCATTTTTATATTCATCTTGAATTTTTGGTCCAAAGAAAGCAAATACTCTAGAAACAAGGTGTTCAGATGAGTTGGTGGTGGTGGACTTTTCTGTTCCCTTTTTACCATGCGGCGTCAATATGATGAGAGCATTGTTCTTCATTGATTTGAACTTTAGTTGTTCATGTCATGAGAGCATTGTTCTTCATATTAACGGTTTTTTTTAATGTCTCATGTAAAAAAAGCCTTACTTCTAATTTTCTGATGTTTTCTTGTAGATCCTAAATCAGTTGGCGATTCAAAGTATCTGGAAGCATTCGGTGAGGAACAATTTTATGCTTTTATCTTAAGTTTACTCTGAAGCAGTTCTCTGTCTGATAATTTAAACAACCAAAGCGAAATGCCTTCTCACTCAATGGTAACAAGTTCACCTCTCTATGAAATACACTCCAAACAAGAAGTTAAGGATTTCTGAGTAGCTATACGCTCCAGCCTGATCAAACTTTGTCCTCCATATGAGTTTCTTAAGTGCTTTATGTAAGCAAAATCTTCTTCGTGTTCAAGAACAAATTCCACATGAATTAAAGAACCCCCTTGAGAAAATAGATTTGCATTTTACTAGTATAGCCAGTGTGAATGCGAAGTGCATTTGGTTGCCATCACTTCATGCATCTTTTTTGCATTCTCGCTCTCATTGTTTTGCATTCATGATACTGAAATTCTGTCTTTATTTTATCAAGTAATTAATTCTCCGTGTTTCTTAATTACGTTACACATTCTTTTTGATTTCTGAACCCAAATAGTGACTTTTGCGACTGATTTCAGTTTTTATTTTAATTTGGGGTTTCAGAATTAAGTCAAGAAGAGTCAGAAGATGTACTATTCAAGGAGGCATGGCTAACATACTTCTGGAGAAGAGCAAAAGTACATGGCGTGGAAGACGATGTAGCTGAAGAAAGACTTAAATACTGGATAAGCCGTAGCACACAGACGCCAACATCACACGATGCCGTTGATGGTATAACTCTCGCATACATACATTTCCTTACTACACTAAAAAAAAACAAGCTTTTCGTTTTTATCAAAAGCTAATAATAATAATAATGCACACATTTGATATCGGTTTTCAGTTGAACGTGGCATAGTAGAGCTAAGGAAATTGGGGATAGAACAGCAGCTATGGGAAGCCTCTCGAAGGGAAACAGATCATCAGTCTTATTTAGCAGCAGAAGCAGAAGCAGCAACTTCAAAGTCAAGTCGCGATTCTGATAATACTTCTTCTTAATCATCATCATATATCCAACCCCCCCAAATCCTATTCTCATTTTCTTGTCGAGAGTTTTTTTTTTTTTTTCCATACTATTTTCATAGTTTTCAGTCTCATATTTTTTTAATTTATTTGTTTCCTATATATGGTTTCTGAGGGAATTTTTATTTGAGGAAATGTAATTATCTGCCTGTATAAATTTGAATGAACATGTAATGTTTCTAGGGTTTAGCATTATATAAATTTATATGATCCTTGATTTTTATATTGGGGGTAATAATATGTTGTGATTAACTTTGTGTTTGAAAAAAAGGTCTGATTGTGAGAGCCGATATTTATTTCTCATATAAATTGTGTAAATGAAGGAAAACAAGGGATATCGAAGGTGGTCGTTGATCGGCCTTTTCTAAGTGTCAATCTTCTTGGCGAGTGTCAAGGTCGATTTTAGCTTAAATTGGTGAGTCAAGGTCAGTATCGCGGGGAATCTAGTCGAGTACCAAAGTCGGTCTCGTCCCTAGTTTAGGTCAGTACGACTATTGAACGTGGTGATTTGTCAGATCACCGGTTCTACAGATTAAATGCACAACAAAAAGTTTAAACTACGAAAAAGGGATAGTCGAGCTATGATTCAATCTAATACTTACAAACCCTAGCTACGTCCCGAGGTGTTTTTGACTTGCCTAAACGTTCTCGATGTCACGTAGGGTGTCGTTTCCTAATTCCGAGAATAGATATTAATTCAATAATCTACCCTCATATGTCAGGTTCAACAATCCGCCTCGATGTCACTCGAAGGGTGTCGTTTCCTAATTCCGAGAATAGACATTAATTCAATAATCTACCCTCATATGTCAAGTTCAACAGTCTGCCTCGATGTCACTTGAAGGGTGTCGTTTCCTAATTTCGAGAATAGATATTAATTCAATAATCTACCCTCCTATGTCAGGTTCAACAGTCCGCTGACCGGATTTAACTAACCTAACACGGCCTACGCCCGATGAGACGCTCATTAACAATGATATAAACCTCACACACGAAACCGAATCCGAACAACTCAGTCGGTTTTACAGGGTGATCCTAGAACCCAGGTTCCCGTATCCTCTCGCAAAATACATCTATAAAGACGATACGTGTGATACGATTATCGAGTCGCGAGTTCAGTAAAGGCCATTAAGAATAAATTCTAGAACAATAACAATACCGAGAATCAACAGTCAAACATCAAGAACACCACATGAACATGCTAGGATTCGATTTCATAGACTATCACATAACTCGACTATCGGAAAATTAGCTACTCATTATATCAATAAAAACAACAAGAAATCAACAATAAAAGATTAAAAGCAAGAACAACGAAAGAAAATGAAATACCAAATATATATAGCTGTAGAAAATTGAATCTCCGAGCGAAATCCCGTCAATAACGCGTCAAGCTATCACCGAGATCCTCCGAATTACAACAATCTACAACTAAACTAAGCTAATCTACCTACAAACTAAGCTAAAGCTAAGAAGAGTGATGAAAAACTGAAGAAAATTTGTATATATATCTATATAGATGAAGATGGGGGTTTATATATTGTTTTAGCAGATCATTGCTAGCGTGCGCCTGTAGGAAAGCGGTATACGCTAGCATGCAAAAAAGTCGAAAGACGGACAGAAACTTTGGACAAAATTAACCCATAGGCGTGCGCCTAGCATTTTCGAGCACGCGCCACTTGACACACCTCGATAAATCAGCCATAACTTTGTGTGTAGACCTCTAATTTGAGTGATTCAAGTTGCGTTGGAAAGCTCATTCAATTGTATACAACTTTCATGAGATGACCAGCCCATAAAATGCCTCTAAATTGGATCAAAATGCAGATCAATGGAAGGTATGGTTGTAGTATCAATGCGTTTTGATCCGTTTGCACGTTTAAGCTTCGGGCACACGTTCCAATCCTCGTATCTCGCCTTCCGGTCATCTAGAACACCTAAGTCCTGCAAAATATCACAACAAATACCACACGTAACCCCTACAAGACACTAGGGTGACCGAGAATGTATTAAAACATCGAAAATAATGAGATTTCCGGACTTTTCGTCCTAGGTCTCGAAATGATAACCAAGGTGTAAAATACATCAAAATACAATCAAATGTCTCCGGAAACATATAAAACGAGGTATAAACGGGGTATAATCACATAGCAAATGATAGCCAATTTGACTCTCATCAGTCATAGTACTCATGTTGTACCAATTGATATTGCCACCCGTTGTAGTACTCATGTTGTACCAATTGATATTGCTAGTGGTTGTAGTACATATATGTACTATGTTCTAGTGCAGACGAAAGAAAACAATTGATATGTCGGTAGTCGTACTTGTATTGGAATCGACTTCCCCCAACCATTGTTGGCCGGCTTCCAAAATTGGAGGAAGGAACCTTAATCGTAATTAATCAGTATTTTTCTTCTATGCATGATTAGTATAAACATCAACAATTCCGAATTGGGTCAATTTCTCCTAATTCGCTTGCTAGTTCGATGGCTGGCTGGCTGGTTGGAATTCTTTCTTTCTGAATTCCTTTCTATCTAAATTCCTCTAAATTCTGATTTCTTTCTTTCTTTCTGAAAAAAAAAAATCTTTCCCATTTTACGAACCTCCCTAACATTTTTGAGATAGCACGAGTAAATTTATGCGGCCTCAATACGGCTCACGCGTGAGAATTAAAAATTGAAAACTTTGAAAAAGGTGTTTACGGTTAATTTCCAAACGCAAGATTTCAAGATACCGAAAGTTCTAAACATGCAAATTTACACCTTTTGAAGGTGTTTTACCAAGTTTCAATCTCACGTTGCTTGTATTTAGCGATATCTGGAAAAAAAAAAGTCGAGTCTGCCACAACTTAAAAATAAAATTCAGGTCCCTACATGGACTTGATTTCCTATTTTCTCATAAAAGCTGCAGTCAAACAAATCCTTTAATAGTAACACAAAGAAAGACCACAAACCAACAGAATAGCCCGTCCTAGGCCTAACAACACACAGTTTGGGCATCATACGATAGCAAATGCTAAATTTCTTTTTTTTCTTTTCTTTTTGCCGGAAAAAAAAAATTACATTATCAAACATAGCCAACTCCTGGCTCCCCCAAAAGTCAAAACGCATCAAGGTCGGTGTCCCGCCTCCTCAAAACCTCACCCGACAAATGAGGAAAAAGTACGGCAACAACCGACCCATTTTCAAGACCACTAATACTTAAATAAATAATACTCCCATAATACAAATCTTTATCACTCTTTGGTCTTGTTCTAAAATACAAATCTTCATTAAAATACCAATAGAAATCCCGAACTGGATCCTTTGCTTTTGTTCCCAATGAACTTTTATCGACTTTGGCGTCATCGTGGCCGCCCAAAAGTGTGTGCTCTCTCTCCCCTGAACGGAACGAGCGGACATGATCCGGCCACGTCCCCAAAGCAGGGGAGAAGCCGGGCTCTCAAAGCCGAGGATCCGAATCCTAGAAATCAATAAGATAGTTCTCTTTTCCCTGAGAGCAGAGTTTATCCAAGGGTTTAATGTTTTAACAGAAAAACATGCCCCTCCTCACCTTCTCCTTTAATTGTTGAACGATCACTAACATTCGGTATACGGCGAGAAAGAGCGTCAACAAGAACTGTATTCCGTCCTCCAACCTTGACATTAATTGTTGTAAATTTGAATCATTGGGTGCAACCTGATATGGCAACATTGTCGCTTGGTGCAGGTCTCGTGGCCTAGAAGGCCTGGGCTGAGGTGCTGGAGGTCCGCGTCCCCCACGGCCTCCCGTATGCCCACCACGCCTTCTAGACTGATATCCACTTCTTCCTCCACTCTGATATCCGCCTTGATGCTCGGATATCTGCTGAAATTGTTCTTGTCCCTGTTGCCGTATTCGCCCACCAGCAGAGCCCTCACCGGGAACTGAAGTTCGCCTCTCCCTCACCATGTTAACTGCAACAACAAATGTAAGAATTGAAAAAAACAAAAAACAAACAAATACAGGTATAATGGAAGCACAAATGACACCAAATAAAAACATAGTAATCAACATAGCCAGTGAAGTTATGAAGTAATGAAAAAACAATACATAAGCAATCATTTAGCAAGACAACATGAATCGAAATGCACAACCAAGAACACACACTGCTTCCACCTGACAAAAAAACTTGTAAAATCTACAGTAAAACATAATACTCCAAAATTACAAATACTCAGTTACATGGATTGACCATGATTAAGATATAAAACAATAATACTATACCAACCTTACAGCCAAAAGAGTGAAGAAAGATCATAACAGAGGATCCAGAAGAGCAAAATCAAGTAATAACCACTAAAATCAAATACTAATAACCCCAAAAGAGCAAAAACACACACATTAAAGCAAACAATCAAATGCCTATTATTTTTTCAATTAGAAATAGAGCAAACAGTCAGGATCCAAGTAAAAATCCGAACACAAAGGAGGTGAACACATAGATCTCATCCATAAAATGCTAAAAAGGGCAAATCAAGCCGACTGATATGTCAGCAAAACCTCACTCCCTCTAGCTTCACCTCCATACATACGATTTACCTGAGAAAAACGCTTGAAAACAGAGGAAAAAAGGCAACCTTCTTAGAGCCAAAACCTGGAATCGAAAATTGAGAAATTAAGAAAGGAAAGAGATTTCAGACTGGTAATGAAGAAGAATCGAGAGAATCTGAGATGAGAGCTTACAGGTTTTTTTTTTTGTTTTTTTTGACAAGGAGATGAGAGCTTACAAGTATCAGTTTAGTAGTAGTAGGTAACCTTGCTCATTACGTTTCCGGTTTCCCCACTTTTTTTTAGGCGTCACCCACCGAATCATTAATGCTGTTCATAAATTTTATGTTAGATCTGGTGTAAATCTTAATAGGTGCGGCAAAATCAATAGGAATCCAACATTCTAAAATGGACCTCTACCTGTAAAAACATTTTACCAATGTATTCCTTTGAAAGTGCTGACTTGGTGGTCCAAAACTTGCACCTGGACCACCCTAAAATTTCACAAAGCTGTTAGCTAAAGTTATTCCATAGTACGGACATTTGATGACGTGGAATAAGGAAAACCATTTAAAATCAATCATCTTTTTCCTTTAAGAAGGTTAAAACAATAAAGAATCAAATATTGTGTACAAATTACAAAAATAAAAATATAAAAATAATTACTCATTCCGTCTCAAAACATAATTCATTCTAAAGTTTTCACATATATTATGAAAATGGTTAAATATAATTAATATCTCTATTAAAAGTGTGAGTATGTTTCCTCCAAAAAGTGTTTCTGCCAAAAAGTGTTTCTCCCTAATTTATAAATAATTAATCAATGAGTTTTTAAATAATTAAAATGTAAAAACGAAAATTAATTAATTACAATTAGAAACACTAAAATAAAAATATAAAAACGAAAATCATCAAAATCTTTCATTGATTATTGATTAAATAAATATAGAAAATCGAAATTAAAAATATAAAAACTTAAACAATCAAAATCACCAAGATCTTATTATTGATTAAAAATTTAAAAATGAAAATATAAAAAAATCCTTTGATTTAATTAAAAATATAAAAATGAAATAAAAAAATATAAAAAATCACCAAGGTCTTAGATTGATTATTGATTAAATAATCATTATTAATTAAAAATATGTAAAAAAAGGTTTACTAGAATCCATTAGAGCGATCTCGTAATGCTTAAATAAAGCTATCGTCATTCAAATGCCTAACACATTAAGAATATTGTTTGCAATTTCTATTAGTTCATCGTCAACCAACAATCATTCGACAACTATGAGATACATATTGGAATCCATTGTCGGAAGATATCATGCAAAGGTCGTAAAAAGTCAGTCAAATCAATTATGGCTAAAACTTTGGAATCCATAAATTACTTTTGAAAGCATGGGTAAAGACTTGACATCATAACGACTTGCCAAAGTATATAAGAAGATGTGGCAACATTGTAGAAAATTTACTAAGAGTGATTCATGATGAATTGTCTATATATATTCCCTAAGAAGATTACATTTTAGAAGAAATGTTTAATCTAAACAACAAAAGTATATTCAAAAAGTTCTCTATTAAGTTTATAATGGCCACAATGGTAAATTTTATATTAATGGGTGCAGTGGCATACATAAAACATATTTATATAAGGCTCTACTAGCATATCTAAGAATGAGACAGTATATACGATAATAACAAACGACCACATTCGGAGGCCGAATCTTTCATTCACGTTTTAAAATTCCAATTAGTGCGTATGAAAACAAATATGTGTAATATTCCAATGCTGTGTGGAATATCAGAATTACTACGAAAAGTCATATGGGATGAAGCACCAATGGCAAAGATGGGAAATTGAGACGCTTGCGAAGCTTAAATGACATCATGAGAAAATCTAACGATTTGAAAGAAAGATGGTTGTATTTGGAGGTGATTTTAGACAAGTGCTTCATGTTCCAAATGAACGATACTACAAATAATAGAGGCAATCTTGGTGAAGTTATATTTGTGGCCAATGATGGAAAAATTATATATTTCAAAAAATATGAAAGCAAGAGGAGATCTACACTTTAGTCAATATTCATTAAGGGTGGGTTGTGGAGAAGAACCAACAAACACTAAATGAGATATAAAGTTACCAAGAAAATAGTCATTGAATATGATGAAAATGATGATGTTTCTTAAAATCATTTAACGATTCTAGCTTTCCATCTATACATGAGAATGCATTCTCGGTAGAATATATTACTTAAAAGAGCAATACTAGCCACTTACTAATGAACATGTTGATAAGTTGAATGAAAAATTGTTTTCAACCTTTTCAGGGGATGAATATTGCTTCAACAGCTTTGATAAGGCTATTGATGATACTAGTGATTATTATCAAGAAAAATTTCTCAACACTTTGACACCAAATGAATTTCCTCCTCACAAATCAGTGTGGAAAAAGTATTCACTGATAATGTTTTTAAGGAACTTAGATCTAACAGAAGGATTATGCAACGGTACGAGGATAATATGTAAATGGTTCAAAGGAAACATGATTCGTGCTGAAATCACAGTTGAGCAACATTATGGAAAGCATGTTTTAATCCCACTTATTTCATTCTCGCCGGCAGAAGACGAAGGATAGCCGTTTCATTTTACAAGAATGCAATATTCCATATGTCTTTGCTTTGCATGACGATTAATAAAGCACAAGGACAAACGAAACAATTGTAAGAGTTTATTTGCCTCGACCAGTGTTCTCTCATAGACAGCTATATGTTGTACTTTCAAAGGGAACTTCAATATCAACAACTAAGGTGTTGATCAAACCCAAAGATCAACGAGACAACACCCACAGATGTACAAAAAAATAGTATATAAACAAGTTCTATAGTTTGGTACATAAATATTATATTCTTTTATTTTCATTAAAAAATTAATATTTACACTTATGAGTTTTTATTAAAAAAAGGATGATCCTTCTTAATAAAGAAATGAAGCAAACAAAGTTTTCACACTTATTAATGACCCAATTTTTCCTATGGAAGATGATGACACATGAAGAATGAGAGAACACAGTATCGACAACTGCATCATTAACCATTGAGTTCCAAAGTAGAATTTTGTATTTCTATAGATTGCTATTGTTTTATTTATATATATTCAACTTCTTACACTTTTATGTTTATCGTGAAATTCACAATAGCATATAATGATGTCTGAAATCTTCAATGATGAAATTGGATCATTATGCGGGTAATTAGGCTTGGTAAGGATAATCCAATTACTTGACTGGTGGATTTTGTGATGAATTATAGCTGAGCCAATGCGATTGACTGCCTACGTACCCAGAGGATCTAGGATCAAGGAATTAATAGAGTTCTGAATTGGTGAGGAGTGAATCCTTTTTATATGATCCCCTTTCCGGAGAAAATGCCTTGGAGCACATGATTAGGGACATGAATCATGGGACGGTTTACAGTTCGTGCCATAATGGAGTGGGAATCATGGAGGCATTGTGAAAGTTATAGTCTGCTAAATGACCTGACCGGTCATCTCAGAAACCTGAAGTTAGCGATGATGATATGCCCCGAGCTGAGAGTTCACGACCGAGGTGATCCTGAACCATATCGCTAGAACGAGAGTTGGGAGACACTTTATATCAGACTGAGACATCTTAATCAAAGTTATCTAGAGTATGAGGCCCTAAATTAGTTGAACTTTTGTGGCCCATATGGTAAGAGGATCTGAAGTAGCCCATTAGATGCTACGTGTGTGATGTCGGGTCATACCCACATCAAAATCCCCATAGACCTAAGCTAGAACGGAAGTCATAGGTTAGGTCCGATTGGAGATGATATGGCACTTAAGAAGCGGGAACCCAAAGGTCTCCGGCATGAATATGTTTTTCAGCTGTCTTTTGAAATTCAAATCTCAATCAACAAAGTAATTCACTTTTTTTTTTCTTCTGAATCCGAAATCCTCCCCGAAATCTCAACGGCTTCTATTGAAGATTAAGGTCCCTCATTCCTAAAAGTTTTTGGTCCATCTTAAAGTACTCAACCCACTCAAGGAAGTACAAACTTATCTAAGGTTGTTGTAGTACTTCCTGGTGTGGAGGATATTCGATCCTCCCTTATCGTCGATGCTTCCATGGAGGATATTTGCTCGACTTATGATATCGACCTCAAAATATTCAATACTCGCCACCCGTCATCTGATGAGAGGGCCAATAAACCTCCTGAATGTTTTATGACCGTTTACAAAGAACAATTGATGGGAGGTCTCCGATTGCCTTTGAATCCAACCCTCATACATGTCCGGAGATTTGTCTGGTCCAGAGGAATTTTCAGTATTCATTCTTTTATACTTCAGTTTGTTTATATTATGTAGTAACAATAGACGTGTTTATAGAGTTATATTGTTTAGATTCTGTTTGCACTGATGTCTATCCCACAATTGAATTTACAATTGAAACAATCAACTCATACAAGATTATCATTGTACATTACACTATTATTTTATGAGTGAAACATGTACTTAACAATGTATAACGTTAAAATACGTTGTCAAATTTTATATAAATATATCAATTTAATAACCACCAACACGTGCAGCGCACGTGCATTTTGCTAATAGGACTAAAATAATCTCTTTTTAAATATCATAAATACAACAATTATAAAGTGAGTGAATGAATATAAATTAAAGATAAGATGAGGAAGAATGCTAAAGTAGCAGTAGGTAACCTTGCTCATTATGTTTCCACTTTCCCCACTGAATGCCTCTTTTTAGGAGTCCCCCACCGAATCATTAAAGCTGTTAGCTAAAGTTATTCTATAGTACGGACATTTGATGATGTGGAATAAGGAAAACCATTTAAAATCAATCATCTTTTTCCTTTAAGAAGGTTAAAACAATAAAGAATCAAATATTGTGTAAAAATTACAAAAATAAAAATATAAAAATAATTACTCATTCCGTCTCAAAACATAATTAATCCTAAAGTTTTCATATATTATGAAAATTGTTAAATATAATTAATATAGGACTAAAATAATCTCTTTTTGACTATCATAAATACAACAATTATAAAGTGATTGAATGAATATAAATTAGGGGGAGTGGTAATAAAGGACAAAAAAAAAGTTGAAAAATAGGATTAAGGACAGTGGAAAAAAAATCATGTGTTAAAGGACAATTAAAACTGTTTATTCTTTCAAAATATATTATTGGTTATATTATGCTCTTTCTGATGGAATCCACTATTCCTCTGTTTGGTTTGTATTTTCACCCAATAAAAAATTCCAATTGTCCTTTTTACACATTTCCACTTTATTTTTTCATTCTTTTAACAATAAAGCCTATAAATTAAAGATAAGATGAGGAAGAATGCTAAAGTAGTGGTAGGTAACCTTGCTCATTACGTTCCCACTTTCCCCACTGAATACCCTTTTTTTAGGGGTCCCCTACCGAATCATTAAAGCTGTTAGCTAAAGTTATTCCATACTACGGACATTTGATGACGTGGAATAAGGAAAACCATTTAAAATCAATCATCTTTTTCCTTTAAGAAGGTTAAAACAATAAAGAATCAAATATTGTGTACAAATTTCAAAAATAAAAATATAAAAATAATTACTCATTCCGTCTCAAAACATATTTCATCATAAAGTTTTCACATATATTATGAAAATGGTTAAATATAATTAATATAGCTAAAATAATCTCTTTTTGACTATCATGAATACAACAATTATAAAGTGATTGAATGAATATAGATTAAAGATAAGATGAGGAAGAATGCTAAAATAGTAGTAAGTAACCTTGCTCATTACGTTTCTAGTTTCCCCACTGATTTATTTATTTATTTAAGGGTCCCCACTGAATCATTAACAGAGACTTTTGTGTCAAAGCTGTTAGCTAAGTTATTCCTTAGTACAAACATTTGATGAGGTGGAATAAGGAAAACCATTTAACTATAAAATAAAGATGATTGAGGAAAAAACGATAAAAATATTTAAAAATGAATAAATATAATACACTTCTTTTTTAATTAAAGAAGACAAAAAAATTTATTTGGACAAAAATACCCCTTTTATATAAGGGACGCGCTTCAGTTTCTTACTTTCATCCGTCACAGGTTTTTTCAAACAACCATAACTTTTGATTTAAAACTTCGATCATGAAATATTTCACCAAAATTCATATTTTTTGCTTCTATAATTTGGCGCCCAAATACAATCTCCTTCCGACGTAAATTTTGAAAGCGAAAAAATATTTGCATTAACCGGAGGCATTTTTACGATAAACGATCCAAGTAACTTTTGATTTACGATTTAGTAACAACCGATCATCAAAATTGTTTTACCAAAGTTCATATTTTTATCTTCATTTTGAGACCGCGTCGATACCTTTTTTCGGCGTAGTATTTGAAAGCCGAATTTTATAGAAGCGTTTACGCAACACGTATTCTTGTGTTCTTGTGTAACACTGATATGAATAACGTAACACAACGATAAAGAATGATATAAAGTAACACATTTTATTAACATCCAAAATATCACCATTAATATTCGTAATACAACAATCTATCAAAATGCTTCATATCACAATGAAACAATCTATCAAAGCATTATGTAGACGCAACTCGGGAATCAAAAGAATAAAAGCCTAATACTATTGGATGTAATCAAAAGCCTATCAATGAAACTAAAACATTCTTCAAGTTTTTTGAAGACAAAAGCGATCTGCTTTTACCATCTATGGACCTTCATCCTTCAAACCCGCACCACGTCAAACTCCATGAAAGATGTATGAAGCGAGAAAATGCATCAAATAAGATCGGCTCGGCGCTCATCGATAGAGAATCAGCTCTCCAATTTTCTAAAGACAAAAAACACAAGCATAACCATTTGAATCAACAACCTTCAACCACCTAGGCCAAAACCACACCACCAAATAGTGCAATGCAAAAAAAGAGTAAAACCAAATAAAGACATCATATGCCTGCAATAACACAACCAATTCAGTTTTCCTTTTCAACTTCTCAAAACACTTTTCAGTAACCACATAAAACAAATATCCATTGCATTTCTTATCCATTAATGATTGAAATATCATCTTTAGTATGCTTTCCAATGTAAGGGAGGGGGTTTGAATCACACTACTATCGAATCTTTTTTGGAAAAAAAAAACATTGCAACATTGTATCTTTAAAGTATATTTGAAGAAAGTAGAAAAAAGGCAACAACATAAAGTCAACAAAAGTATTTCAAGTTTTTCAACCCGTAAACACTTTATTTTTTGCTCAAAATCTAATTTTCAAATTTTATATATGGTGAAAATGACATGTGAAACTACTAGTCCATTAGAAAGGCAATGATATGAACCAAGTAAAAAACACAATCAATCTTCTTTAAAACATCATAGATGCATCCTTAAACCAAACCTTAAACTATGGGATCACCAATATGACAACCACAACAGACCTACCATTATTTCTGTTCTCAACAGAACTATTAGTCCTCTCTAAAAAAAACTATTAGTTTCAACTCCATGGTTATCAAAAAGAGTTGACGATGGTAGCTTCCAATATCTACCATGGCGGTTTCAATCTGTCTTGGGATTCCCCTCAACCTCAGTTGCCCGACGAACGGTCCCAGACTCAATACGGTGTGGTGTGCAAATAGCATGGTGCATCACTTAAAAACACAATGATGCAAATAAAGGATCCCAGAAAATAAGAACCTTACAGCCAATCAGCCATTCCACCCCAATGCCAGAGCCCACATAGCAGATCCCATCAGGACAATTATTAAAAAAATCGAACAACAAAGAAGTGTTCTCCGATGAAAAATTTACAATTAAAACGAACTAACCATTGAAGCTTCCTTATGTGCTTTCATCGTTACTTAAACAAAATCAAATCATCCCTTTCACTTGCTCATTGCTTAAGATTGATTAAGCAAACATAGAAATTGCCACAGAACATATCCAACAGTTTCGGGGCAGAGTGCGTTTGCGTTTACTCAATCAAATCTGCAGAGAAAAAAAAAAAAGCAAAAATATTTTCTATGCAACCATCAAATACCTGCATGTTTCGTAGTTCTTTGCACAGTTGCATGCCACATTGTACGGATTGTTATTGAATGCCTTAGCCTAAGTAATTGGGAACATAAAAATTAAAACTTTATGAAACAAGAAGTTACCTGGTCATTGGTAAGAAGTTGATCCCACTATTTTTCAGTAACAAGTTTCCTCACTGTTTCATCCGGCATATTGATTCGATAATTCAAATCACCAAACCATAAAATATGACTGCTTGAGGATGTGATGATTCAAGTTACAAGTGTACGTATTTTGCACAGAAACACATCAAATGAAAACACAATTTCTTAGTACTTATGTTGTCTGAAACCGGTTTTAAATATAGCAGATGCAAATAAGAGTGTATTAGCATATATACCCTTTTCTCATCAATTCTTGATCATTAATCAATCAAACCACTGGCGGATCAGGAATAAAGCAAATTAAGTGTCACCTGATCTAAAAGCTACATCTTCTATCAAAAAAATTCCAAAGTGGGTCACTAAAATCTAAAGCATCAATTTTTATCGATAAAATAACACTTTTTAACAACAAAGCTACATAATTTTAATACTAATTTTTTTTTTTTTTTTTTTTTTTTTTTTTTCATAGGGTCACGTGGGTCCGCCTGAATCAAACACTACAATCCGATCTCGAACTCTGCGGTTTATCTTCTTGAATTCTGACGCCAATATCTACGTATGCAGTAGTGCTTCCGGTGGTGCATCCAGAAAACGTTTTCACCTGGAACACAAATTACACTGCATAGTTTGTAAAATACCAAGTGACGGATCCAGAAAATGTTTCATCAGGGACACAAATTGAACTACATAGCTTAACAAATTAGAAGATGAAGAAAAAAGATCAACCAGGCTTAAGCACAGATAGAATGAGGACTATACAATCCATTCACCCCATTGGTGAAATTGCTTTTGTTTCCTCTTTGTTTCGAAACAACGTTCCTGTAATGAAACCATTGATCAAATTGAAGTCCCAAACAACAAGCAAGTGGTGACCATAATCTATCAGCACTAACATTACCTAAATCCATATTGTGACATGACTTCAGTGGGCTCTCCTTTTCCCATAACAACAACTAGCTCATTTTCAAATCTATAGGAGACACCAAAATGATGAGAAATCAATAACCCAGCATCAAAGTCACTAAATACTATTCAGAACTTGAGACATTTAACATGAACCAGGAGAAGACAAAAAACTAACAGGCTGATGATGTCGAAAATATCATCTTGTTTTTAGCGGTGTTTGTACGGTGGATATCTGGCTATAAAAAGTGTATTAAAGTGGTGTTTGCCGGTGGTGCTCGGCGGTGCCAGTGGATTCAGCGGTGGTGCTTTTTTATGAGAAGAGGAAGGGGCAATTTGGCTTTGCCATTTGTTTCATATATTTTGTGCCAATCCTTAATGAAGTTACATAGCTCCACTTTTATAAGTGAAACACCGCCATGTAAAGTTTCGGTTTAATTACAAATGAGGACATATATAGATCAAAATAGATATTTATCTATAGTAAGCGGCTCAGAATGAAGCGGAGCCGATCATTGTATCCTTTGTATCATTGTCTCATTTGACTTGATGTAGTTCTTTCTCTAAATATTGTGGTGAGATCATTTGGCGACCCAGGTTTATTAAATGAGATAGCGTGTCGGCCCCCTAATCCTTTTATGTCGCCGCATAGGGTTAAGGGTTTGGAACTGATCCGAAGGCTCGCGGCTCCAATTTGTCTTGTGAGCTCGCGAGCTGTAATGGCCGGTGGCCTCATCTACTAATGTCGGTGGCCGGTCAGATCCGAATAAGGATCCGCGAACCGAAGTATGATTTAGGCACATCACAGGCCAAAGGTAAGATAATGAATTTATAGCACTATAAATGAACATATCAATTGTGTAAAATCCTGCACATTGTAGCATTAACAGAACCTGAAGTGCTGAAATCTTGACCCCCAGTTTTTCGGTCAGATCTTGAGCTCTTTTAGATTTAGGAACTCCTCCTCCTATTACATTATTAAACCCAACAATTTACCATTCGAACTTAAAAAGGAGACAGCAAAAGGTTATGGAAAAACTCATGAAAAAGGACGAGGAAATAATAATAAAGAAAAAATTGTCGTATGAGCCTATGGTTTAGAGCACTTAAATCAGTGTCTCCTAACAGATTCTCCATTTTACAGGCTCAAACATCACTTTTTCCAGTTTTACAGAATCTCTACAAAGGGTTGACTGCATCAGCATCTCAACTTACATATTCTTTTTCCAGAACGAAATACACTAGAATCTCTATTTACAGATTCTCTATCAAATTTCTCAACTATTTTGATTAAATTGTTAATTAACTTTGCATACAATGCTCCTTATTTTCATTATATTGTAATGTTAATTAAGTTTTCTCCATATTCAAGGAATGTAAGGAAAAGTTGTTATGCTCTTATTTACATTTAAAATAGTTACAACTTGATGAGCTATGAGATGCAACTCCATTTAAAAGCAATGAAAAGACTGCAAAGATGTAAATTGAACAACCAAAAATAAAACAAGGTTGCTCTTTCATATAGAAAGCAAAACCATACAATACCCTTCCGACGTAAATTTTGAAAGCCGAAAAAATATTTGCATTAACCGGAGCGTTTTTTCTTATAAACGACCGTAACTTTTGATTTAGAACACCGATCATCAAAATTGTTTCACCAAAGTTCATATTTTTTATCTTCATTTTGAGACCGCGTCTGATACCTTTTCGACGTAGTATTTGAAAGCCGAATTTTATCGAAGCGTTTACACCAACACATGTTATCGTGTATCACGATAAAGAATAACGATAACACATGAGAATGATAATTGATAATAAAGTAACACATTTTATTAACATCCAAAATATCACCATTAATATTGCGTAATACAACAATCTATCAAAAATGCTTCATATCCTAATGAAACAATCTATCAAAGCATTATAGAGATGCAACTCCGGGGGAATCAAAAGAATAAAAGCCTAATACTATTGGATGTAATCAAAAAGCCTATCAATGAAACTAAAACATTCTTCAAGTTTTTGAAGACAAAAGCAGTCTGTTTTACCATCTATGGACCTTCATCCTTCAAACCCGCACCACATCAAACTCCATGAAAGATGTATGAAGCAGAAAATGCATCAAATAGCATCGGCTCGGCCTCATCAATAGAGAATCTAGGCTCCTCCAATTTTCTAAAGACAAAAAAACACAAGCATAACCATTTGAATCAACAACCTTCAACCACCTAGGCCAAAACCACACCACCAAATAGTGCAATGCAAAAAAAGATTAAAACCAAATAAAGACATCATATGCCTGCAATAACACAACCAATTCTGTTTTCCTTTTCAACTTCTCAAAACACTTTTCAGTAACCACATAAAACAAATATCCATTGCATTTCTTATCCATTAATGATTGAAATATCATCTTTAGTATGCTTTCCAATGTAAGGGAGGGGGTTTGAATCACACTACTATCGAATCTTTTTTGGAAAAAAAAAACATTGCAACATTGTATCTTTAAAGTATATTTGAAGAAAGTAGAAAAAAGGCAACAACATAAAGTCAACAAAAGTATTTCAAGTTTTTCAACCCGTAAACACTTTATTTTTTGCTCCAAAATCTAATTTTCAGCCTTATATATGGCTGAAAATGACACAGTAACACTAGTCTATTAGAAAGCTTAATGATATGAACCAAGTAAAAAACACAATCAATCTTCTTTAAAACATCATAGATGCATCCTTAAACCAAACCTTAAACTATGGGATCACCAATATGACAACCACAACAGACCTACCATTATTTCTGTTCTCAACAGAACTATTAGTCCTCTCTAAAAAAAACTATTAGTTTCAACTCCATGGTTATCAAAAGAGTTGACGATGGTAGCTTCAATATCTACCATGGCAGTTTCAATACCTGTCTTGGGATTCCCCTCAACCTCAGTTGCCCGACGAACGGTCCCAGACTCAATACGGTGTGGTGTGCAAATAGCATGGTGCATCACTTAAAAACACAATGATGCAAATAAAGGATCCCAGAAAATAAGAACCTTACAGCCAATCAGCCATTCCACCCCAATGCCAGAGCCCACATAGCAGATCCCATCAGGACAATTATTAAAAAAATCGAACAACAAAGAAGTGTTCTCCGATGAAAAATTTACAATTAAAACGAACTAACCATTGAAGCTTCCTTATGTGCTTTCATCGTTACTTAAACAAAATCAAATCATCCCTTTCACTTGCTCATTGCTTAAGATTGATTAAGCAAACATAGAAATTGCCACAGAACATATCCAACAGTTTGGGGCAGAGTGCGTTTGCGTTTACTCAATCAAATCTGCAGAGAAAAAAAAAAAGCAAAAATATTTTCTATGCAACCATCAAATACCTGCATGTTTCGTAGTTCTTTGCACAGTTGCATGCCACATTGTACGGATTGTTATTGAATGCCTTAGCCTAAGTAATTGGGAACATAAAAATTAAAACTTTATGAAACAAGAAGTTACCTGGTCATTGGTAAGAAGTTGATCCCACTATTTTTCAGTAACAAGTTTCTCACTGTTTCATCCGGCATATTGATTCGATAATTCAAATCACCAAACCATAAAATATGACTGCTTGAGGATGTGATGATTCAAGTTACAAGTGTACGTATTTTGCACAGAAACACATCAAATGAAAACACAATTTCTTAGTACTTATGTTGTCTGAAACCGGTTTTAAATATAGCAGATGCAAATAAGAGTGTATTAGCATATATACCCTTTTCTCATCAATTCTTGATCATTAATCAATCAAACCATTTGGCGGATCAGGAATAAACTCCAGTTAGAATTAGCTGGGATCTAAAAGCTACATCTTCTATCCAAAAAAATTCCATTAGAATTACCGAGTCTAAAACATCAATTTTTATCGATAAAAATGACACTTTTTAACAACAAAACTACATAATTTTAATACTAATTTTTTTTTTTTTTTTTTTTTTTTTTTTTCAGTAGGGTCACGTGGGTCCGCCCCTGAATCAAACACTACAATCCGATCTCGAACTCTGCGGTTTATCTTCTTGAATTCTGACGCCAATATCTACGTATGCAGTAGTGCTTCCGGTGGTGCATCCAGAAAACGTTTTCACCTGGAACACAAATTACACTGCATAGTTTGTAAAATACCAGTGACGGATCAGGAAAATGTTTCATCAGGGACACAAATTGAACTACATAGCTTAACAAATTAGAAGATGAAGAAAAAAGATCAACCAGGCTTAAGCACAGATAGAATGAGGACTATACAATCCATTCACCCCATTGGTGAAATTGCTTTTGTTTCCTCTTTGTTTCGAAACAACGTTCCTGTAATGAAACCATTGATCAAATTGAAGTCCCAAACAACAAGCAAGTGGTGACCATAATCTATCAGCACTAACATTACCTAAATCCATATTGTGACATGACTTCAGCGGGCTCTCCTTTTCCCATAACAACAACTAGCTCATTTTCAAATCTATAGGAGACACCAAAATGATGAGAAATCAATAACCCAGCATCAAAGTCACTAAATACTATTCAGAACTTGAGACATTTAACATGAACCAGGAGAAGACAAAAAACTAACAGGCTGATGATGTCGAAAATATCATCTTGTTTTTAGCGGTGTTTATCAGACGGTGGATATCTCCGCTATAAAAAGTGTATTAAAGTGGTGTTTGTTTGGGTGGTTTCGGCGGTGCCAGTGGATTCAGCGGTGGTGCTTTTATGAGAAGAGGAAGGGCAATTTGGCTTTGCCATTTGTTTCATATATTTTGTGCCAATCCTTAATGAAGTTACATAGCTCCCTTTTTATAGCGAACACAGACCGACTAAAGTCAGTTTAATTACAAATGAGGACATATAGTACCAAATAGATATTTATCTATAGTAGCGGGCTCGTAGCGGAGCCGATCATTGTATCCTTTATATCATTGTCTCGCTGGACTTGATGTAGTTCTTTCTCTAAATATTGTGGTCGAGATCGCTGGCGGACCCGTTTATTAAATGAGATCGCGTGTCGGACCCCTAATCCTTTTTGTCGCCGCATAGGGTTAAGGGTTTGGAACCGTCCAAGGCTCATGGTTCTAATTTGTCTTGTGAGCTCGCTGAGTCAGAATGGCCGTGGCCTCATCTACTAATATCGGTGGCCGGTCATATCCGAATAAGGATCCGCGAACCGAAGTATGATTTAGGCACATCACAGGCCAAAGGTAAGATAATGAATTTATAGCACTATAAATGAACATATCAATTGTGTAAAATCCTGCACATTGTAGCATTAACATAACCTGAAGTGCTGAAATCTTGACCCCCAGTTTTTCGGTCAGATCTTGAGCTCTTTTAGATTCAGGAACTCCTCCTCCTATTACATTATTAAACCCTAACAATTTACCATTCGAACTTAAAAAGGAGACAGCAAAAGGTTATGGAAAAACTCATGAAAAAGGACGAGGAAATAATAATAAAGAAAAATTGTCGTATGAGCCTATGGTTTATGTTTGTAAACATATCGGAAAAAGGAGAAGAAGTAGAAGCAGGCGCTTCTGCTGCAGCGCTCAGCGGCTGCACACATGTTCCGGCACCGAATACAACTCCGATCCTTAGAGAAACATATCTCCGATTTAAGAATTTACTGGGGTTCCGGCACACATGCTCATCTATTTGATGGTCTCTACCGTTAAATAGACTTCAAAAATTAAAATGACCACTACAGTTGCTCTGCTCTACTATTTTAGAGCGGAGGGAGTAGTCTATATATATTAGAACGGAGGGAGTTGCTCTAAAATGACCACTACAGTTGGCGATTCAAAATATCTGGAAGCATTTTTGGTGAGGAACAATCTTATGCTTTTGTCTTAAGTTTACAATGAAACATTAATTACCTGTCTAATTATTTGTAAACAACCAAAGCGAAATGCATTTTCACTCAATGGTAACAAGTTCACCTCTCTATGAAATACAACATTCAAAACAAGAAGTGAAGGATTTCTGAGTAGCTACATGTACGCTCCAAGCATGATCAAACTTTGTCCTCCATATGAGTTTATGGAAGCAAAATTTTGTTCGTGTTCGAGAACAAATTCCACATGAAATGAAAAGAAACCCTTGAGAAAATAGATTTTCATTTTTACTTTTTGCTAGGTTCTTTTAAGTATTTGGCCGGTGTGAATGTGAAATGCATTTGGTTGCCTTTATTGCAAAATGAACACTGCTAAATCACTTCATGCGTCTTTTTTGCATATTCTCTCTCTCTCTCTCCCCCTTTGTTTTGCATTCTTGATACAGATAGGGTTTAACATTATATAAATTTATATGATCCTTGATTTTTATATTGGGGGGTAATAATATGTTGTGATTTACTTTGTGTTTGAAAAAAGTTTGATTGTGAGCAATTTTGTTTAGGCTTAAAACTACTCATATGTACCAATTAACAAAACAATTGATATTCCAAATGTCGCAGATACTCATGTACCAATTGATATTGCTAGCGGTCGTGGTACAAATATGTACTACGTTTTAATTTATGTCGGTAGTTGTACTTATTTTGGAATTGCCTTCCCCTGCTTGGTGGCTCGTTGGTTGGCTTGATGGCTGGCTGGCTTGTTTGCTTCCTTGCTTGCTTGATAGCTGGCTGGCTTGTCGGCTCGCTTGCTTGTTTGCTTGCTTAATGGCTAGCTATCTTGCTTGCGTGTTCACCGGCTCGCTTGTTTAATGGCTGGCTTGCGAGGAAAGGCTCATGCTAGCCTACCTCCCGTCTTACCTCGGTTTGCTAGCCACGCAGTTAGCGAGGGCTTTTTCCTCGTCAACGACTTTAGAGAGAGAATCGAGCATGTTCAGTATCCTAGTATGTGGTGTGTGCCTGCCTGGTATAAGAAAGTGATACTTGTATGGCTTGAAGCAGTGGCAGACCTTAAAAAAAAATCTCAGTGGGATACCAGAGCAAATTCGAAGATTGAGTTAAGACATTAATAGCATTTTTATTTTTTTACCAACAAAACTATAACGTTTTTGAGATCTCACCCTACTTCTTACATGGGTTTTGAGGATCTCACCATACACCACTTGGCTTGAAGCAGTCTCAACATAGGAAGTTCATCATATGTGGCTACGGCTTACCGGCTTGTCACTAGTAATTAAGTCTTGTTGGCCCCGTCTATAGGAGGCTCGCTCCTATAGAGAAGGTTCATTGGTTCAAGTTGACTACCTAGTGTGCTAACTAGGCTTTGATGGCACTTTCTCATTATCATATTGGTTGGTTGGCTTCTCGTTAGCCAGAATTCTTTCTTTCTGAGTTTTTTTTCTTAATTCCTGTAATGTCCACGTAGGCCAAGCGGGAACGACGGATTTCAACAGTTAACCGCTCTCGGTTTGAAAGAATTACAAATCATTTTTTCTTTCTTTCTGAATTTCTAAATATCTTTTTCGTTTTTTTCTTTCTGAAGTTTTGAACAAAACCAAACAAAAAATAAATTAGTATTCGATAAAAGCTGAAGTCAAATAAAACTTTAATAGTATCACAAAGGAGAAGAACAGACCAACGGATCCAAAAGGACTAACACCACAGTTTGGTAATCATACGATAACAAATACTAAATTTCACTTCTTTTTTTTTTTGCCGGAAACAAATTACAAACATTAAACAATAATAGTTGGCCAACTCCTGGCTCCTCCAAAACTCAAAACGCATCAAGGTAAGTGTCCCTCCTCCTCAAAACCTCACCCGACAAATGAGGAAAAAGTACGGCAACAACCGACCCATTGAAATTCAAGACCACTAATACTTATATAGCTGCTAAATAAATAATACTCCCTCGTCCCATAATACAAATCTTTATCACTCTCTATTCTTATTCTTATTCTGAAATACAAATCTTTATTAAAATACCGATAGAAATCCATAAGATGGTTCACTTTTCCCTGAGAGAAGAGTATATCCAAGGGTTTAATGTTTTAACGGGAAAACATGCCCCTCTTCTTCACCTTCTCCTTCAATGCAGGGAGCGTCAGCAAGAACTGTATTCCGTCCTCCAACTTTGACATTAATCTTCAAGGATAAGTTAACAAGATACTGGTGCTGCTTTTGCCTATCCTTTAACACCTGCTCAGCCAAACAGCATTGATATACAAGTCCAAGATCTGTCTCACAAATACGTTTCAAATCACCTGCACAAAACATATCAAAGAAACAAGACCATGCATTTATGAGGGGTTTACCATTGCCATTTGCCAGGAAATAAGTCTGGGGTGGGTGGGGGGTATGGAATCAAGAAAACGCATCTTTACCATTTAGTGAGCCATTCTTGTCTGGCAGAATAACAATCAGCAAGTCAAGTTCCTTCCCTTGCAGACGAGTCATTGCATTTTGAAAGCTATCCTTCAAAACACTCTCTACTTCATTCGAGTTGGCTCTTACTGGAAGCATAACAGGCTTACGCTGAAAAGTCTATACACACAAAAAAAAAGATCAAAGCAATACATAAATCAAGTTGGTCAAGACAGAATTCAGAATGGAACAATAACATTCAAACATGAAAAAAGTAGATTAAACGTGTACATAAACTCACCATTCCAGAATTTGAGCAAATCTTAGCAAGCTCCTGACAGAACTCAAAAGCAGTATAGTCGTTAACTCTGCTAGCAAAATTCACACAGATCCAGTGGTTGACAATTCCACCATTAACCACTTTCTGGAAAGGAATTCAAAATCAAATAAAGCCTCCAAAACAGTCGAAAAGAAAACCAAACCTCATGCACTGAGTAAAAGCAAGTGTAGCGTAACTAATCTATGAAAATAATTCAAGCAACTGTAGCGGAGTGAAGAGGCCTTGTAGTCTAAAGCTAACATGCATAGACACTAATAGTTTGCTGTTGAAAAATAATTGCAAGGAAAACAAATGACTGTATAAGAAAACAGAATTAAAATATATTTCTAGTTAGAGTGATTTGATATATTGCCAATCCAAAAAGCCAAATAGAATGGTCTTTTACTCAAGAATCAGATCAAACTACAGTAAGCAACTAAGAGTACAGACTTAAAGGGAGTATATGGTGAACTTACTACACAATTTTATGAAGAGTACACATATCCGACGCTTTAGATTTGAATGAGAAAAATAATTAAGAACACCACACTGGCAGGATTAAGATGGACAAATTCAGCAACTCAAACAATACTTGTTCTAAGGACCCATATGCCTTTTAACGCAAAAACTACTAACATGATAAGGAGCTGATGAAAGGAAGTACTACAAAGAATGTCTTCCCAAACCCACAGCCAACAAAGTGAAAATACTGAGGGAGATTGTACCAAGGTCACATTAGTATAATATCTGTAACAAGACAATCATGCACCTAACTAGACAAAATTCGACTTCAATGTCCTAAAACCTACAGTTGCACCTAACGTATGGACTGTTTTTGTAAGCACACAATTTTTATCGAATGACTGTAGAGCGCACATTGTTGTGAAATGGCATCATTTAAATCCTAAGGAAACAAGCGTGAATATTAATGAGAAAATGCAGTCAGCATGCATATATACTTCTAAACAAATGTCTGTTTGAAGAAGAGGCAAAATCTGACACGTTATTATAGAAAGATGATACATGTAGCACCGTTACAGGAAGTACTGTTCATTGTCTACTGTTCACCTTTTTATATCCTTCTTTTTATTTTGTTACTAATCCTAGGATACTTTATTTATAGTATTCCTTTTTATTAGTTTAAGGCTTAGGATTATCTAAGATAATCTAGCCGTTTATAGCCGTTGGAGGAAAGGCCCTTATGGCCCTTTTCTTTCTATAAGTAGTTGTAATAATGGTGAAGTTTATCTATGCAATAAACTCTCTTTTAATTGCAATCTTCTCTCAACTTCTATATGGTATCGGAGCCTAGCTCTCTTTTCTCTTCTTAAAATCTTTTTTCTCGATTCTGTTTCAAAATTTGAAAAATGTCGGAAACTCTTTCTCGGGACTCAAAGCAAGTTACGCCACCTCTTCCAATCCTTTTGGTGGACTCGGATTAGAACATCCGAGCCTACAAATCACCTCTGCAAAGTTCAATGGGTCTAACTATATACAACGGGCGGCGGTTTGTGAAAATCTTCGTGACGGGAAGAGGCAAGATGGGATACTAAGCTGGATCAGGAAGATGCCGAGTGAAGAAGATGCCGATGCCTTCTTCATATGGGAGGCAGAGAATGCTCTTTGTCATGTCATGGTGATTAACTCCATGATTGATGATATAGGTAACAACCATCTGTTTTGCTCTCTTCGCCAAAGAAATGCGGGATTACGTGGGCTAATTTTACTCAAACAAGGCAATTTTGCCCAAGCTTTTTGAGGTAAAATCTACCATTAGAAACCGAAACAAGGCACTCTTGATGTTACTAAATACTTGATTGCCTTAACCAAACTCTGGCAAGAATATGATCAGCTGACTGTTGTTAAGTGGACTTGCAATACTGATGCTCTAACCTTTCAAACTCTACTTGAAAAGGAAAGAGTTTATGAATTTCTGGGAGGTCTTGATCCCTCGTTTGAAGCTGCTAGGGAAAGAGTCCTGTCCCAAGTGCCTTTACCAAATACTATGGAGGCTTTTGCCTATATCAGAAATGAAGAAAGTAGGAAAAGAGTGATGGGTAGCCATCCTACTCCTCTTGGAGAACAGTCTGCCCTTATCACTCAAAGTTCTGAAAATGCCATGTTTGGCAAGAAAAGGACTGAGCAAAGAACTTTGTTGGTATGTGATCATAGTAAGAAAAAGGGGCACAATAAAGAAAATTGCTGGCAGTTACATAGAAAACCTCCTAGAGCTCAACCTACAAAGAAATCCACTCAAGAGGCTGATCAGAAACAAGCTTATACTGCTGCATCTCAACCTTTTTCTAAGGAGCAGCTGGATATTCTGAACCAACTATTTGGAAGGAAGGAAGAGCTGATGCAGTTTCATACCTCTACTAGTGGAGTGGCTCATGAAGGTACTGTCCCTTGGATTGTGGATTCTGGTGCATCCAGCCACATGACAGGGGACTACACTCTTTTTTCTACTTATCACCCTCTAATGGGCGAAGACAAAGTTAAAATTGTCGATGGAGCAATTGTCTCATCGTTCTTTGGAAAAGGAAGGATTCAAATATCTAAGGATATATGGCTTGAATCTGTCCTCCATGTTCCAAACCTTACTTGTAACCTGCTATCCATCAGCAAATTTACCACTGACATTAATAGCATTGCTAATTTCTACCCTACTCACTGTGAATTTCAGGAGCTGGGATCAGGGGTGAAGATTGGCAGTGCTGAACTTGATGATGGTCTATATTATTTCACACACCAACCTTCTAGTTCTGTGTATAAAGCTGTGGATACAGATAATGACATCCTTTTGTGGCACCAAAGACTAGGGCATCCAAATTTTGCTTATTTGAAGATGTTTTTTCCTAGATTATTTTGTAACAAGGATCCTAAGTTTTTTAAATGTGAAGTGTGTGAACTCTCCAAGCACACACGTTCTGTTTTTAAACCTAGGCCTTATAGGAGTTCTTCTCCTTTTTCATTAGTGCATAGTGATGTTTGGGGTCCTTTAAAAGTTCCAAACCTTAGTTGTAATAGATGGTTCTTAACTTTTATTGATGACCACACAAGGTTGTGTTGGGTGTTTTTGATGAAACAAAAGTCTGATGTGCCTCATATTTTCAAAAATTTTGTATCTATGGTTGAAAATCAATTTCAAACTTGTATAAAGATCCTAAGGTCTGACAATGGCACTGAATATCTAAACTCTCTGTTAACTCCTCTTTGTTCTGAGAAATGTATTGTGCATCAAACTTCATGCACAAATACCCCCCAACAGAATGGAGTTGCAGAAAGGAAGAACAGGCACTTGTTAGATGTTGCTAGGGCTCTTTTATTTCAAATGAATCTCCCTAAATCCTATTGGGGAGATGCAGTATTAACTGCTGCTTTCTTGATCAATAGGATGCCATCTAGAATCCTTAATTTTAAAACTCCCTTACAAATTTTCAAACACTTATATCCTGAATCACAATTGGTATCTTCTATACCACTGAAATTTTTTGGATGTGTAGCCTTTGTTCATAATCTTTCCCCAATAAGGGGAAAGTTGGATCCTAGAGCTATAAAAACAGTTTTTATTGGTTATTCTTCAACAAAAAAGGGGTATAAGTGTTTTGATCCTATAAAAAGGAAAGTCTACACTACTTTTGATGTTACCTTCTTTGAAGGAATTCCTTATTATCCTAAGGACTCTATGACCACTAGTGATTATGACTCTTTACAGGAAGTGAGAGGCACCTTCCCTCTTTGTTCAGAACTTTGAGTTAGAGCCAATAATCACCAGGGAAGTAAGTCCAGAGCCTAATAAAGAAATACCTAGGAGCACATGCATGGAAGGATGTCATCATTTATACTAGGAAAGGAAAGTGCGACTTACCAAATCAAGTTCAAGACTGCACATCCTCTCATGATACTACTCCTCGCTTCCTGTGGAAAGTGAAATGACTAATGATGAAGACAGTCTTGATTGTGATAATGAATCATCTGAGGAGATCTCCAATCCTCCCCAAGATGAAACTACCAATGATAATCAAGTGTCTACCCCTATTTCCCTAAGAAAAGGGGTTAGGGAGTGCACTAAACATCCTGTGGAGAAATTTGTTTCTTATGCTGCTCTAAAAGAACCTTACAAAGCTTTTCTGACTAATTTGAATGATGTTGTCATCCCTAGGAACATCACTCAGGCTCTTGCAGATCCTAATTGGAGAGGCTGCTTTGTTTATGATGAAATTAAAGCTCTGGGAAGAATAACAACACGGAAAAAGGTCATCAGAATTAGAAGAACCAAAATGGTTGGATCAAAATGGGTATTACGTGTTAAATATAAATCTGATGGAACCGTTGACAGGTTCAAGACCAGACTTGTAGCTAGGGGTTTTACACAAACTCCTGGCATTGATTTCACAAAAACTTTTGCTCCTGTGGAAAAGTTAAATACTGTGAAGATCCTTCTGTCCCTAGCCTCTGTTAACAAGTGGCCTCTTTACCAAATGGATGTGAGAAATGCATTCTTGAATGGTGACCTCAAAGATGAGGTGTTTATGCATCCACCCCCTGGATTTGAACATGACTTTGGCAAAAATCAGGCCTGCAAACCGTTAAAATCCTTATATGGATTAAAACAGTCACCAAGGGCCTGGTTTGCTAAGTTCTCCAATATTATCAAACAGGGTGGTTACATTCATGCTCAATCAGATCATACCCTGTTTTACAAGTGTTGGAAATATTATTTATGTTTTGATGATGATTCGTCAATTTAAATTAGACAAATCTCTTACAACCCATGATGATGAAGTCGTGAATTAATCAGCATTATAGTGCATAATAAAAGAAGAAGCAAGAAATGGTCAGAGATAAATGTATAAGTTCTATCTAGAAGTCCGAACCTTGTATAGGTTGTTTTAGACAAGCTTTGTAATAGAATAGGAACTAGGCGAGCAGTGAGTCACAACAAGAAAAGCGAGTTATAGCAAGAAAGCGAGTATGCACTCAAGAATCGAGGGTTCAAACTCGATTATGATAAATGAAGAAGATAAGTTCGAGGAGGGACACACTCGGTTGGCTTATCTAGAAGATCAAGAACCGAGGACATGACTTCGGTTGTTGAGGATTGAAGAACCGAGGTGGCAAACTCGGTTAGAAGTCTGATTAAGTCGTGACTATAAGTCGAGGATTCGTGCAAGTCTGTGGTGACACAAGGCGAGTTATAGATCATGTAAAAGCGAATAATCTTAAGGACAAAGATTATCACTACGGAAAAGAAGAAATCGAATGGTGTACTCGACTTAGTCAATTAAAGTCAGATATTAAGTAAACAAGGTACTCAGTTTTGAAGAAGAGTAGAAAACTCAGTTAAGGCCTTGATTGAATTTAAACTGTCAATACGACAAAAGATCATACATATGAACGTTGGCTAAATGACAAGTGTAACGGCTACAAGAACTAATAGCCGTTACATCACCCCTATAAATACACAAGAGAATCACTCAAGAAAGAAGAGAGGATCAGAAAAAGAGCCTTATAAGCATATACTCAAAGATCCAAATCCAGATCCACAAAATCAGATTATATTTATCTAGAAAAAGGGGAGCCAACGAAATTGCCTTGAAAACTTCAAACGAAGATCCAGTAACCCATCAAGGGGGAATGAAGGCATCTTGGAGCTACAAAGTCAGATCCGAGGAAGAATCAAGCGACTCAATTGAATTAATCTTTGATTAATTCTAAACCTAACCTTTGTGAAAAAGGGTTGGTTGTGCATAGTTTGAGAAGAGCAATTCTACCTTTTCTCATACGGTGTTGCTACAGCAGTTGGTGCAGTCTGTGGACTGTGTATGTGAGTGGTGAGCTGGTGAAGGAGCAATTCCACCTCCGAAGGATCAGTGTGCAAAGTGAAGGGAGCAATCTCACCTTTCTTCATTTTGTGTAGACAGTGAAACTAGGGTGTCGTGAAGGACTGTCATAGTGCTAGGATTTTGTAACGGTTATCTCATTATTCTAGTGATACCTCCTACGCCACGGAGGAAGGGGAGGCGACGGGATTACACCACCAGGAACCGCCATAAACAAATTATGTGTTGATTTACTTTATGCATCTGTGTTTGTTTTATTTATTGCATTATCTCTCAGCAAACACCAGACACTGAGTCAGCACAAAACTGATACATAGAAGGTCTAGTTTTCTATTTACACATCTATTGCACTAAAGGCTAGTTTTATCCGCTGCCAGTTAACGAGACTAAATATAAGTCAGTAATAACTTATATTCAGTTAAGCTAACAGAACTCCGCACAAGCTAAAGGGACAGGAACAAAACTGAAGATCAGTTTAAGTTTCAGAGAAACTCGATTCACGGGACTTTTCAGCTTCGAGATTAGTTTTTGGTGACAAGTTTATTCACTCCCCCCCCCCCCCTCTAAACTTGTGTTAGCCTTTCCAATGGACCAACAACAAGCATTTGAAGGGAGGGGGAGTTGCAATCCTCCTAGTTTATGTAGATGATATAATCATCACTGGTAGTGATGATAGAGAAATGGAAATTCTGAAAGAATATATTAAATCTCAGTTTGATATCAAGGACCTTGGCCAACTTATATATTTCCTTGGTATGGAAATTTCTGGGTCTAACCAGGGCATCCTTGTTAATCAACGAAAATACACCATCGATTTGCTAAGTGACTATGGCATGTTAGGGTGTAAACCTTCTTATACTCCTATTGACAACTCTGTTGTTCTTACCAATGTAGATGACAATGACCTGGTTGACAAAGAAGGGTACCAAAGGTTGGTGGGAAGGCTAATCTACCTATCTCATACAAAGCCTGACATCTTGATACGGGAAACCTAAATTTCACGTACACGTTGAAACGATCTAGAATTATCACGATTTTTGGCTCCTCGACCCTCAAGAAACCTGTTCTTGAAAACCTTGGAATTGATCAAAACCCCTTGAGACACGCCAAGAAATCTTGATTTGTGAACGTTCAAGAATTGCCAATTCTTGAATTTGATGTTCAAGATTAAGTTTATACGTAAACTTAAAAACGCAATTTTTCTTGCTAATGCAAAGAAGAAATTTTATATAATTCTAAATAATTGTGTTTAAACAAAAGACTCTTAAGCCTTATTTATAGGCTTACAACTAAAGAAAATAAATCCCAAATTCGATGTGGGACAAATAAAACTTAAAAAAAAACTAAAAGTAACTCCTAAGTGTTTTATTAAAAATAATCTAAATAAACTCTAAAAAATATGCGCCCCAACACCTCTACTCACATCCATCAAAGACAACAACGAGCAATATCGACTTCTCACAATCAACCTTAGTTGCGTGAACCTTGTCGAATGCTGCGATAACCAATGTAGCTAGGGCTTCATCTCTCTTCTTCCGTTGCAATCTGGTTAGTGGTCCATCTCTAATTACCAACGGATCCTTAGCCTTAATCGGTGACATAAGATCATGATGTGTGATTTGGTGGTAGCGGGTCGAACTCACATCATTCCTCCGGGTTGAGAAGGATGCGTCCTCGGATCATAAGGATTATCAAACAAAGACAACAAATCGGCCGGAAAAGGAGATAGATCGGCAACATTCTTTGAAGTAGACACGCCCCAACGGTGGTAGATCAATCACGTAAGCGTTGGGGTTGATTCGTTTCAACACTTTGAACGGTCCATCACCTCTCGGATGCAGCTTGGTCTTCCTACGGTGTGGAAGCGCTCTTTCCTCATATGTAGCCACACGTAATCTCCTGGCTCGAAAATCATGGGCTTTCGGCCTCTATTAGCTTGCTTGACATATCTAGCAGTCTGCTCTTCGACATGCTTTCTAGCTTTCGCGTGCATATCCTTGACCATAGCAGCTTTCTTCTCACCATCCAAACTAGTGACCTCTCCTGCAGGCAAAGGCAATAGATCAATAGGAGCATTTGGATTAAATCCATAAACAAGTTCAAAAGGTGAATACTTAGTTGCTGAGTGTGTAGCACGGTTATAAGCAAATTCAACAAAAGGCAAGCATGATTCCCAATTTTTCAGGTTCTTCTGCACAATCACACGCAATAATTGACCCAAAACACGATTCACAACTTCAGTCTGACCATCAGTTTGTGGGTGATATGCAGTAGAAAATAGTAAATGCGTGCCTAGCCTCATCCACAAATATCTCCAAAAGTGGTGACAAACTTAACATCCCTATCACTAACAATAGACTTAGGCACTCCATGCAACGTACAATTTCTTTCAAGAATAAATCAAAGAATGTATGAAGCATCATTAGTTTTATTGCATGGCAAAAGTGCGCCATTTTAGAAAATCTATCCACGACTACAAATATGGAATCCTTACCACTTTTAGAACGTGGAAGTCCTAGCACAAAGTCCATGGAAAGATCATCCAGTGGGGAATAAGGAATGGGAGCGGAATGTAAAGACCATGAGGCAAAGACTTAGATTTAGCACGTTTACACGCAATACATGACTCACAAAATTTCTGAACATCCCTGCGCATATGTGGCCAATAAAAGTGTGTGCTCAACATGTCAAGTGTCTTTGTAACACCAAAATGACCCATCAATCCCCCAGCATGCGACTCTTTAACAAGACAATCACGAATAGAACATCTGGGAATGCACACACGGTTTTCCTTATAAAGGAACCCGTCAAAGATATAAAACTTGCCATCTAACTTGTAAGATTCATCAGTTATAGCATGTTGGCATTTCTTAAAGATCTCATGGAAATCTAGATCAAACAAGTAAAGGTCTTTAATATGCTCAAAACCTAACAGCTTAGTCTGCATGTGAGTAATTAAAGTGTATCTCCTAGACAATGCATCAGCTACGGTATTTTCTTGACCTTTCTTGTATTTAATCACATATGGAAATGATTCAATAAACTCAATCCACCTAATATGTCTAGCATGCAATTTATTCTGACTTTTTAAGTACTTGAGAGACTCATGATCAGTATGAATAACAAACTCCCGAGGTCTCAAGGTAATCTTTGCCGGACTTGCAAACATCGACTAAGGCATACAGTTCCTTATCATAGGTGGCATAGTTCAAAAGCAGACTTTTTTAATTTTCACTAAAATAAGCAATAGGTCCGCCTTCTTGAATAAGAACACCCCAATTCCCACACCCAAGCATCACATTCAAGTTCAAATGTTTTATCAAAATCGGGTAATGCAAGAATAAAAGTGAAATCAACTTAGATTTTAAAGTTTCAAAGGACTCCTTTGTTTTGGACCCCATTGAAATGGAGCATTCTTCGTGATTAGATCATTCAAAGTGCGGCAATGGTGTTTGGCACGCACGAATCTCCTGTAAAATCCTGCTAATCCGTGAAAACTCCTCACTTCGGAAGCATTCTTTGGCTCGGGCCATTCTTCAATTGCTTTTACTTTATCTTTGTCAACTTCAATGCCCCTGCGAACTCACAATGAAAACCAAAAACACAACCTCTCCATGCAAAAGAACACTTTTTAAGGTTAGCGTATAACGGGCATCAGGGCATCCAAAAGCGACTCTAACATGATCAACATGTGAATCGAGATCTGGACTATAAATGAGTATGTCATCAAAATACACGACAACAAAGTGACCTATGAACTCCCTAAGCACTTCATTCATCAAGCGCATAAATGTAGCGAGGGGCATTAGTGAGGCCAAATGGCATGACTAGCCACTCATATAATCCATATTTGGTTTTAAAAGTTTGTTTTCCATTCATCTCCTGGCCTAATTCTAACTTGGTGATAGCCACGATTTTAAATCAATTTTAGTGAAGTATTTACTACCCTTAAGCATATCAAGCATATCATCTAATCTAGGAATAGGATGGCGATACTTTACCGTTATTTCATTAATTGCTCTCAGCCTGTGCACATCCTCCATTCACTGTTTTCTTTGGCACCACAATGGTGAGTACGGCACAAGGTGACATAGACTTCCTAATCTTCTCGTTGGCCAGCAACTCTTGCACCTGTCTTTCTATCTCAGCAGTCTCTTCTGGGTTGGCCCTATAAGCTGGGCGGTTGGGCAGCACAGCACCTGGGATGAAATCAATCTGGTGCTCTATTCCTCGAAGTGGCGGCAATCCCTTCTGTTCCTCCTCTGGGAAGAGATCTGCATATTCTGCAAAAAGCAGACATGAAAACACTTGGAACCCGGTTAGCTCGGATATAGAAAGTAAACAAGGGAAGGATAAGTGAGTGTGTGCCATCATCAAAGACAAGTGGAGATTCACTTGTAGACAAAGACAAATAAAACCTTACCATCAACAACATGATTACATCAGAATCGATTTGTGCTTTACACGCTTACCTGGTCCTAACTTAATGACATCGGTGTCAAGGTTCTTAGGAACCGTAGGTTTCTCTCGGCTACCCCTTTAGCCACGGGTTTGGAGGGTCCTATGGGCCTTGCGCCCACGGCCAGAGGTGGTTTTGCCACGTCTTTGGTGGTCTTGCTTTCACGAGCTTTCTTCTTGCTTGTTCCCTAATTTCTCCGAACATCCGTTGATCTTTATGAATTTCTTGGGAGATAGGGAAAAAGTGTAACTTTCTTACCATTGTGAGAGAAGGAATATCTATTTAAGCGACCATCAAAAAAGCAGATTTGTCAAAGCGCCATGGCTCGCCTAGTAAAGATGAGAGACATGCATAGGCACAACATCACAAACAATCTGTATCCTCATATTTAGGTGTGGTGAAGGTGACCTTGCATTGCTTAGTAACTTTTAAGTCGCGCTCTCATTCAACCATTGTAAATTATAAGGGCGTGGGTGTGCTTCCGTGGGTAAATTCAGATTTTGAACACACTCAAGGCTAACAACATTCGTGCGGCAAACTACCGGAATCAACAATCAAACTACATAGTTTACCTTTGATTAAGCACCTTGTTTGAAAAATATTATCCCGTTGATCAACTAGTTCATCGGGTTTGACGGTGCATGCAATGCTTTCATGAAACAAGGGACTTACCACATGGAGCATATTCCCCGACATCGAATTGCTCCTCCTCTTCATAATCATCGCCCTCCTGTTCCTCCTGAGACCATTCGCCTTCTTCATAGATCGGGTCAGCAGATTAAGCGGATTCCTTATCAATGTACAAACTTCTTAACTGCAGACGAAGGCCTTCTTATTACCACACTCATTAGCTTTATGACCTATCCCATGGCATTTAAAACACTTAATAACAGATGGTCTTCCTTCAAATCCGGGCGCTTTAGACTTACCTTGTCGGCGATTTGAGGTTTATCCTTGTTTTGCATCGGCGAGAGCGAGTCATTAATAACAATACCACGCTTAAAGAAAGGTTTATTACCATTGTTGGGGTTGGGAAAGAGTTGAACCGATTGGGTGCCTGGAGTTACCTTTGGCCGAACTCCATCTCTTAGATTTGAGTTGCTCCTCTTTAGTTTGAGTGCGTGGAACACATCTTCAAAAGTGTCCAATCTCATGAGTTCTATAGCATCGCAATATCATACCTCAAAGCACTAAGAAACCTTCGTATGGTATACTCCTCGGGTTCATTAGTATCCGTTCTAAGCATAAGCTTCTCAAGTGTATCTCTTAATTCGCGACGGATTTATCCCTTGAGATAAATTTGCAACATCTTCACTTGATCCTCATGTAAGAGGAAGGGACCCATCGTTTATGCATTTCCTCTTTAAGTATCTCCACGAATTAATTTGATTTTCTTTGTCTCCTGCGCTTTTCATTAGTACTAGATAGCCATAATAAGGAAGTTCATCAAATTCAATAGTGGCTAAGTGTACCTTTTGCTGTCGGTCTGTGGCAGCGATTGAAAACCCTTTCACATTTAGCTACCCAAACAAAATAGTCATTCGGATCAGTAGTACCTTTGAATGGGGGAATTTTTAGTTTGATACCTCTAACATCATCTGTAGCTTCGTCATCACCGATATCATCTTGGTCAAACCTAAGTTGACGCTGTCTTCTCCTTGGTTGCTGCTGTATTTCCTCATCGTTATCCAGATCTTCTCCTCAACTTCGGACTCCAAAATTTTCATGTACTTGCCAAGTATCCTCTCCTTGGCGGTCTTGTAGCACACGGCCCCCTGATCGCACCTCCTCTACCCTACGGTTTGGGATGGTGGTACTAGGCGCCGTTCGGCCTCGATCGGGTTAGGTTGCCTGGCTTGGGCATTTACGGCAAGGGCTTTGAAGTCCGCCACTATGGCCGTCGGTTGATCCATTTTAGCGGCTTGTTGTTTATGTCCTTCTGTAGGTGCCGAATGGTAGCCTCTCGGCCAACAATCCATCGTGTCACATTCCCATCCGTTGGTTGGGATCCATCTCCCTCGGTTGGACTCGCCATCACAACACGAACAAACACAAGTAGTAGAGAAAATAAAAGGAAATAACGTGAAATCCACTAACCTGGAGAGATGTATTTGATCTCAAAGTGATCCTTCAGCTTTCAAGATTCTCGTAGTAGTGCTCCCCGAGGTTTTGCAATTTCCAAAGTATTAAGAACAAGTGTCCTTTGAATGTCGAAGCCCAAGGAAAAAAAAAAAAAATGGCTGGTGGTTTTTCTAAGAATAGGATGCTAAGAACAATGGTTTGGGGAACAGCCACCAAACTACTTAAATTAAACCACACTTTCAATTCAGTTTGTTAAGATTTCTAATCCAAGAATTCCGTTTGTAGTACTCGTAAAATTAAAAATCAGATTCAAATGATGAATTCAAGATCACAACAATATAGCAAATTCAACCTGTTCTTTCAATAATTTTCAATTACTAAAATGAACCTTAAGAGATTTCTGGCTGGCGGTGATATTTGATTTTTTTTTTTGAACAATTCACCGAGCATAACACCTCTAGTAAGTTGAGAATGAGATTTACCGGGCGTTGGCTAAATCGAACCAAGCACACCGAGCATAACACCTCAAAATTTGAAATTGTTACGGAGATTTTGGTGGTCAAGAGTGGTTATTTTATTTTTTTGTCAATATGACTAACTGAGCATAACACCTCAAATAATGATTCCTCTTTTTTTTTTTTTTTTTTTCCACACTATAAGTGGTTCTTCCTTGAAGACTCTTGAAATCAGATTGCTAAGCCTATTATTATGTTCTTGTTTAACGTTTTAAAATCTATTTTTAAAATTGCAAGGACACAACTCGAAAATTCACGGATGCAAATATCCAAACAAACAACCTTAGAACGTATGCTTTAACTTATGTATTTAGGGCTGTATCACAAACACAATGTTGGATAAATGGGGGAGGGACACGACAGAAGTAAAAATGGAAGCAACAAAAAATTTACAAATTTTTTTTTTTTATTTTTATTTTTTTTTTAATTGAACAAGAGTTGCTGGGAATCAAATGAAACAAATGAGGTCAAAGAAGGCTCCTGGGAATTGCGGCTGATTCAAAAGATCACAGTTTTTTTTTTTTTTTTTTTTTTTTTTTTTTGTAAATGTGACCGACTAAAAGTAAAAATAAATAAATTAATTAAAACTAGGTCAACAATGCGGCTGGACAAAAACAATGCGGCGGCTGCAATTTGCAAAAGAAAGCTGGGAATTTGCAAATAAAAATAAAATAAAATAAAATAAAAATAAGAACAAGGGATATTCGGATACCTGGGGGAGGGGCTGGATGGGCGACGGTAAGAAGGAGGAGGGGGGTGGTGCGGCGGAAGATAAGGAGGTGGTGCGGCGGGAATGATCCTAAGGTTAGCAGCAACACGCGGCGGTGCGGCTGACGTGATGATTCAGATATCTCTGATACCAACTGATACGGGAAACCTAAATTTCACGTACACGTTGAAACGATCTAGAATTATCACGATTTTTGGCTCCTCAACCCTCAAGAAACCTGTTCTTGAAAACCTTGGAATTGATCAAAACCCCTTGGAGACCTGCCCAAGAAATCTTGATTTGTGAACGTTCAAGAATTGCCAATTCTTGAATTTGATGTTCAAGATTAAGTTTATACGTAAACTTAAAAAAACGCAATTTTTCTTGCTAATGCAAAGAAGAAATTTTATATAATTCTAAATAATTGTGTTTAAACAAAAGACTCTTAAGCCTTATTTATAGGCTTACAACTAAAGAAAATAAATCCCAAATTCCGATGTGGGACAAATAAAACTTAAAAAAAAAACTAAAAGTAACTCCTAAGTGTTTTATTAAAATAATCTAAATAAACTCTAAAAATATGCGCCTAACACCTCTACTCACATCCATCGCCCAACAACGAGCAATACTGACTTCTCACAATCAACCTTAGTCACGCGTGAACCTTGTCGAATGCTGCTGATAACCAATGTAGCTAGGGCTTCATCTCTCTTCTTCCGTTGCACCAAGTTAGTGGTCCATCTCTAATTACCAACGGATCTTAGCCTTAATCGGTGACATAAGATCATGATGTGTGGTGGTGGTAAGCAGGTCCGAACTCACATCACATCTCCTTTGTTGTCGTCCAAATCGGCCCGGTTCATGCACAGACTGGAAAAATGCATCGGAAGGTTGCTTCTGAGTCCTACGATTCCTAAAAGAATCTGGGAAGGGCATACTTTTCAAGTCCGATTCTAAATGACCATTGAAGGTTATGTTGATGCCGATGGCAGTGTTCAAAAGTAGATAGGAGATCTACTTCAGGATGGTGCATCTTCATTGGGGATAACCTTGTGTCATGGAGAAGCAAGAAACAAGCTGTGGTTTCTAAGTAAAGGCGTGAGTCGAGTTTAGAGCTGTTGCTCTTGTTATCTGTGAGCTCCTTTGGATAAGAAGAGTACTAAGAGAGCTAAAACAAAACATTGTTCAACCTATGAAGCTCTATAGTGACAACAAATCTGCCATTGATATTGCTAATAATCCTGTGCAACATGACATGACCAAGCATATTGAGATAGACAAACACTTCATCAGAGAAAAACTGGATGATAGAAGTATCTGTCTATTAGGGCTGAGCAGAAAACCCAATGAACCCAATCCAACCCAAAACCCAAACCGAACCAACCCGAAAATCCAAATTTTTTGGGTTGGGTTTTATTTCGAACCTAAAACATTTTGGGTTGGTTTGGTGTTTTTTATTTTTATTCAAAGTTGACCCCAACCTAACCCGACTAGATATATATATATATATATATATATATATATATATATATATATATATATATATATATATATATTCCATCTAAAGTAAAAGGTAGTTATCATATTGCTACAATCACTTCATTTTAAATTTATTATAGTTATGAACATATGGTATGGAACTGAATTTTGATGTATACATGTGTGTGGATTTTATAGCATAAAAGTTTTATGATCGATGCATGTTTTATGGATGAAACCCGAAACCAAATTTCACCAGACCAACCCGAAACCAACCCGAACCAACCCATTGTGTTTTATAGTCATTCGGTTTGGTTTGGGTTAGTTTTTTCTTGAACCAACGCGACTTATACTATGGAAAAACCCAACCCAAGTCGATCTAACCCAACCCAAGCTCAAATTCTCTAATCTATGTTCCAACAAAGAAGCAAGTAGTCGATGTGTTTACCAAAGGACTACCTAGGGCTGCTTTTCAGTTTTGTATCAGCAAGCTTGGTCTCATTGATATCTTCCAACCAAGCTTGAAGGGGATTATACAAAGATGATACATGTAGCAATCACAGCACGGTGAAGTCTGTTCATTGTCTACTGTTCACCTTTTTATATCCTTCTTTTTATTTTGTTACTAATCCTAGGATACTTTATTTATTCCTAGTATAGTATTCCTTTTTATTAGTTTAAGGCTTAGGATTATCTAAGATAATCTAGCCGTTTATAGCCGTTGGAGGAAAGGCCCTTATGGCCCTTTTCTTTCTATAAGTAGTTGTAATAATGTTGAAGTTTATCTATGCAATAAACTCTCTTTTAATTGCGATCTTCTCTCAACTTCTATAGTTATGACAGAAATTTATAAAACCTAAACCACTGATTGCTCCTTGTATCCACATAGAAGATCCAGATATTGTCATTCAACACAACAGATCCAAACAGATTGAGGAACAACGACCATATATGACATGTATTGAGACAATAGATAACCTTGTTCTTCATGTTCCATACTCCACCATGGGGCAGACAATCTTTATCCAGACCAGAATCATGGTATTTAAGCTGAAAAAAAGAAATAATGCAGTTCATGAGGAATACAGTACCTGAGGAGCAGGCAAGACACGTGCAGCAACTTGAACCATCACCGGGCTAATTTCAGTGCCAAACTCCCGAGCGTATTCATCTTTTGCATAATCAATCTGATCGACAATCTGGACAAACCAAGATTTAAATAGACTTATGAAGCCTTCATAAATATCTACAGCAATAATAACATACACGAACAATGACAAATGCATCATCATCAAAGAATAAACAAGACAAGGTACGCATATTGGTACACTACAAAATCTTGACAGCCGTAAGAAAATCAAGGGGGTAGAAAGCAAACAAGTGAAATTGGCAAGCAATCTAGTACTTGATCTCATCAGTTCGTGTACAAAGCAGAGATTCAAGCACACGCATGCATTAAAACATAGAAGACCTACTAAACCCAGATGAGACCTATTTGAGTATTACACATGTAACAAGAAAACTATATACGCATGGTACCACTGACATACAAGCCACAAGCATTTTTTACATCACAAAGCTGATAACAATCTAATAACCATCAAGCTTTCATGACAAAAGATCATTTAACAGTTAGCACGTGCTAGCATTCACCCTCAGTGCATGCCTAAATCAAGAACATTTCATTACACACTTCAGTATGAGGTTATTAAAAATATAAAACCATTCACAACCATGAAAATAATATTTGTTCTGCTTCAGCTCCGAACAATTATTTTTTCGAATGATTACAATAACACTTGGTCAACAGGCTAACAAACAAATCCTGAGAAAAATATAATAGGACCGACCTTATTAATATTTGTCTTCCTCTCCTGGGGTCGTTGGCTGGTCTCTCGCAGAAGGGCGGCTATCTGTCCTTTATTCAACCTCTTTGAGTATCTTTGGCCCGGCACTATCTTACAGACCTGAAAAAATCAATGCAATCAGAGAACTGGAAGCAAAGTACTCCCTCCATCCCAAAATACAAGTCTTTTTGGCTTTTTTAGTTTTTTTCCCATAATACAAGTCTTCTTAGAATACCAATGAAGCAATTATCAATTCAACAACTTTTCATTAGCTTACTACTATTGCATTAATGATAGTCAAAGGGTATTTTGGACTTTTCACTTTTGCCCTTAAATTTATAACATTCTCACTTTCTTAAACCATGTGAAAACTCTAAAGGGTCACATAATTCAGGACAGAGGGAGTAAATGGGTGGGTTTCTACTATATGAAAAAAAATTAACCTCCATTGGCATGTAAACAGGCCTCTGTTGATTTCCCACAAGCAAGCAAGGTAACCAAGTATAGTGAATGATGGACTTATATGTCTCATGAAAGTACTCCACCACAGATTTCAGTGTACCTCTTTCATCAACTGGGAAACTGAAAAATCATAAAAGGGAAAAGGAGGTAAGCATTAATATTCAAATTTAAGCATAAAAAGAATATATTGTTCTTACGTCAGCTCCCATGTTGCTTGGGAAGTTAAACCACAAATACGATACTTCCTGCGCATTTCACCACGATGAGTAACTTCAACCTTAATTCCCCTCAAAGCTTTCTTAATCTGCGATAAGCGATGAGAAACATGAGTCATAGACCAAAAGAGTCGTCTGATCATAAACAAAGCTCAAATAGACACCCTCCAAAATTAAGATCAACAACATGACCAAGAAACATGAAAAGCCATAGACGTATATAAACTTCTTATAAACCAATATTCCACGAAGCTAACAGAGCTGGGCACTTAAGGACTTGAGCACATCTACTAGGATCAACAGTTATGATGCATGGTGATCCACTCACTATCTCCTTTATTTTATTTTTCTATATAGGGTGAGGGGTGTTCAAGCATCATCTATTTAATGCCTTATACGACTTCATGTTTGTAAATGGTACAGACCCTAACATATATGTTGGGAATCGTTAACTGACTATTCCTTTCTCCTTCTAAAGAGTAGAAATCTAAAAGGATAAGTACATGAGATAAACAAAAGTATTAGGATAATCATACTTGTAGTCTAACCTAATCTACGTGATGTGCATATCCGCTATAAGCTTCATCATAAGTCTTCATATCTTTATCCTATCTATTACACATTAATCTTTATCTTATTAGTACTCCCTCTAAGCTGGTGCATGTGTATTTATGCTACACAAGAACAAAAGGTGTGAACTAGTTGAGCTTTGGTGAACATGTCTGCTAATTGAAAGGCTGAGAGTACTAGTTATGGGAAATTGATTTAGCGAAATTGGAGAAGAGAAAGATTATGGTTATGCTCTGCTCCTATACCATGTTCACAGTAAAACCCTAACATATAAGCAGTAAACCACAACCTGTTATTTCACTTCTCTTAACATTATATAAAGGTTAAACTACAATATAGATAATACAAAGAAAAGAAAAGGCACATAAACATGATGGTAGCTTTTAACATTTTCACCCAAAATCAAAAGGAAAAAAAAAATGGTACAATAAAAAGAGAATCACAAAATAAAAAGAGCACTCAACGGGATATTCAAGGACATAAACAAACAAAATTTTCAAACCTTCACATGATCAGCATCAGAAAGTGGTTGTGAAGAAGATATATCCCTCTTATTAAGGAGCTGAGCTACGTATTCGATGACTGGAAGTGGCTCAATGAAAGCATTTAACGACACGTCTGCATGATGAAATGACACACCAAATTGAAATATACAACACAAAGGATATAGAAGACATCCACTGATTAGTTTTAAAACAGGTGAAGCAAACTAACTCTAAAATATTTGTATTGCCAAGGAATAGCACACAATTGGTTTCAGTCAGGTCAATCTGACATCAATGTTCATGTTAAAAGAGGTCGGCTATCCTTCAACATTACTCAGTCATGAAATCAATCAACAAATAGTCAGATAATGAATCCTCACCAATATTGAGTGATATTCCCGTCTGAGTATGCCTAATGCTCTGATGAAAACCTGACCAACTTTCCAACCCTTCACCTATTGGATGCTGTTGTAGTGCGTGAGATGAAGAACTATCATCTCCAAGAGATTCTGTAGGACGCCAAAAGGGCAACTTTGAATTATTAGGTGCAACCTGATATGGTAGAACTGTTGCTTGGTGCAGGTCAGAAGATCGTGGCCTAGAAGGTCCGGGCTGAGGTGTGGCACTTCCTCTTGGGTACTGAGGTGCTGGAGGTCCGCGTCCCCACGGCCTCCCGTATGCCCACCACGCCTTCCAGACTGATATCCACTCCTTCCTCCACTCTGATATCCGCCCTGATGCTCGGATATCTGCTGAAGTTGTTCTTGTCCCTGTGGCCGTATTCGCCCACCAGCAAACTGATATCCACTTCTTCCACTACGTTCAACTCCTGCTAACTCACCAGAGCTGTGGCCCTCACCGGGAACTGAAGTTCGCCACTCCCTCACCATGTTAACTGCAACAACAAATGAACGAATTGAAAAGAAAAATAAAAATAACAATACAGGTATAATGGATGCACAAATGACACCAAATCAAAACATATAGTAATCAACAAAGCTAGTGAAGTTATGAAGTAATGACAAAACAATGCATGCCCACTGCCCAATAAAATGCAACTACACACGAGATACATAAGCAATCATTTAGCAAGACAACATGAATCGCAATGCACAACCAAGAACACACACTGATTCCACCTGACAAAAACTTGTAAAAATAGAGCCTATTATTTCTTCAATTAAAAATAGAGCAAACAGTCAGATCTCATCCATAAAATGCTAAAAAGAGCACATCAAGCCGACTGATGTGTCAGCAAAACCTCACTCCTCTAGCTTCACCTCCATACAGACGATTTACCTGAGTAAAACGCTTGAAAACAGAGAAAAAAAGCAACCTTCTTAGAGCCAAAACCTGGAATCGAAAATTGAGAAATTAGGAAAGGAAAGAGATTTCAGACTGGGTAATGATGAATTGAGAAAATCTGAAACGAGAGCTTATAAGTATCAATTTAGTAGTAGTACTAGTAGGTACCTTGCTCATTAAGTTTTTTTTTTTTTTTTTTTTTTTTTATGGGAAACTTGAAGAACTATGTCTGAAAGTAGTTCTTAGGAAAAATATCTTCGACGCACGCACACGGCGCTATGCGTCACGTATGCGTCGTCATGATTGTCCTCAAGAAGCGAGTGCAGCCTCTCAAAGCGTATTTTTAAATAACTACTTTTCGAAGATATATTTTCAAACAATTAATAAGATATTTATTCAAGTTCACTTTTTTTTTTTTTAGGGGTTTCCAGTTTTTAGGTCAAAGCCGTTAGCTAAAGTTATTCCATAGTACGGACATTTAGCTAAAGTTATTCCATAGTACGGACATTTGATGACGTGGTATAAGAAAACAATTTAAAATCAATCATCCTTTTCCTTTAAGATTTAAAACAATAAAGAATCAAATATTTTTATATTATAAAAATATAAATATAAAAATAATTACATATTCCGCTCCCAAAACATGTTTCATCTTAAAGCTTTCTACATATATTACGAAAATGGTTAAATATAATTAATATATGGCTAAAATAATCTCTCTTTCGACTATCATAAGACAATAATCAGTAAAGTGGTTGGATCATATAAATTAAAGATAAGATGAGGAAGAATGCTAAAGTAGTAGCAGGTAACCTTGCTCAATAAGTTTCTAGTTTTCCCACTGAATTAATTTTTTAGGGGTCCCCACTGAATCATTAACAGAGACTTTTGGGTCAAAGCTGTTAGCTAAAGTGATATGCCGCGGCCGAACACGGTCGACCGGACAACCATTAGACTCACCACAACAGTCTCTTCTCAGCATCTGACCTCCATCGCCACCAGCCCATTAGGAAGTAAGCCGATTGGGTCATCGAGCTCCAGCGATCACATCGCGCCAAAGACGGGGGCGAGAACGCGCTTCTAATCCGTTATACCAGGCAACGCCCTCCACATATAGGCGAGCACGCTTCATACTTAGCATTAGCAAGGATAAGACACTCTCAGCGGGCGGACGCCAAAGCGACCAGCGGTCCCTTCAGCCCGATCCTTCATAATTGCATGCCCCCTTAATCATGTTTAATTATGTCTTGTCACTGTTAGTTTAATCACAATTAAAGCTTTGCCTATAAATAGAGGCTTCATGTAAGCATATAAGATATACGCAATTTAATATAATAAGATAAACTCTGCCAATTTGTCGACCACGTCCCTTTCTTATCGCTTATCATGCCCGTCGGCTGAGCACCGCCTTGATTTCTTCATAGCCACCGTCTCTTTGCATCGTAAATCTCCCTCACGCTCGAGATATCCACCGTATAAACACCCACACAATCACCGTGATATTCGACAATATCAGTTGGCTCGCGTTATCGGGAAAAATATCACCAAAATCATATTTACAACTTTTTCGGTGACTTACGCCGCCACCCTCAAGACTCAAAATCCGAAAAAGCTTTGATCTATGGGTTGTAATGCACTTAAAGATCACGAGTTTTTCACCGTTATCTCAACACCACGAGTGAAAGGGTTTTTGATTTTACGAATCACAACATTTTCTTGGGACGATCAAGCAAGGAAAAAATCACCACCGGTGGCTTTACAAAGTTGGCGCTGATCGCAACACCCCAGGATCAGCTGCATGCATGCTCCAAGGTTTCGGCTTCTACAAAGTAACATGATTATGTCGGTTGGTTAATTCGAAACGGATGGTTGAGTTCTCCACCGAATTTTGGGTAAGCTTTGCACTTGTTATAAGTAATTTGCCCGATTAGCATACATTGCAAGTTTCCTTTCAAATCAAATGCATTGGAGAGAAAGTAATAGTGCTCGAGACACCGAACAAAGGGCGAATCAGACCCTCACATGGCGCAACGTCACATCGAGTGCACGTAGCAAGGGTCATGCACCGCCGAAGTGGCGAAAATAATAACGAGCACGACATGCGCAACGCCCCAAATGAAAAAGCAAAGACTGAGTTAGAGGACGCGCCATAAAAGGGCGCGCAACAAGCGCACCGGAGATCCCACAGCCAAAACTTGCGAATCCAGCTCCGGGCCAAGCTCTTACACACGGGCGCTGAAGTCCAACATGAGTATGTGGAAGATATGCGGATCTACAACTTAAACCTCATCGTGGGGACCTTCCTTCACAACCCGATTAGTAAGTTCTCCCTCGCTATGCCACCCAACCGAGGTACAATCGACTCAAAATCCGACCAAGGTTAATCGACCATCGCCTGAGGCAGGCCAAAGCGATCATGCAACTTCACCCCGGAAAAGAGAGAAGGTCGGCACTCGGCAACGCCGGGCCCATGGATAACGTCCACGGTGCACCCCACGCGTAGTTATCCCAAGCGCAGAGAATACTCGGCGAGTGTACCACACAGACATAAAGGTAATTGGCGACTCAGACACGCAGAGAAAATGCAAGTCAAGTCAACTCTCCTCCGGAAATGATGGATGAATTCAAACTAATGAAAAAGAAATTTGCAGACCTAGAGAAAGGTAAAGCAGTGTTCCAGGAAACACCTACTTGGGGAACGTGGGTTCTTCACGAGAGAATACTGAAAGCGGCCCCAAGAGGAGGAATACATTATCCAACGGCCACAAATTATAGTGGGACCATAGATCCCCTCGACTGGTTGTCAGCCTTCCAGAGCGAGTTTAGCCTGGCCACGTCATTGAAGAAGCATGGTGCATAGCGTTCATCGGGGAAATAAAGGATAGAGTGGCCGCTTGGGTCCGCAGTTTACCTCCCAGGTCAGTTACGTCGTGGGACGACCACGTGAACAAGTTCACGACCGAGTTTAGATCCGTTGGCCAGCCCAAGAAGACACACACAGACGTGCACGAAATCTGCCAAGGCGAGAGTGAAACTACTCGTAGCTTATTTGATCACTTCACCAAAATCTATGAACAGACAGGGTTGCCTGAGAATGTGGTGATGACTAGCTTTAAAACGGGACTAGGAAAGGGTTATCTCAAGTCCCACTTCGCTCTCAATGCACCGAAAAACCTCCAATATATGCTAGCTCAAGCAAGAATGTATGTCGCAACCGAGGCACCAACAACGGCATCCACGACTCGACGCGACAGGCAAAGGACTGACCGGAGTCCACCAAGAGAGGGTCGCAGGAATAAGGATCACGATCTCAGGAAACCAGAGAAGTTTACAGATGACTACTTCACGCCCTTTACTATCTCATACACCCAATTGTTAGCTGAGGTAAGGGATGAACTTCCTGATCCTATTCCGATGAGGCCCGACAGGCGCCTTGATTTCTCTAAGTACTACCGGGATGATAAGGATAATGGACATACCACGGAGGAATGCATGCAGTTGAAAATTGAGATTGAGAAGTTGATACAACGAGAAGACTTGGTCATTATAGAAAGGATGGAGGTGGGGCTAACAAAGACAATCGTCAACCCGCCAAGATGACGAGAGAAATCCGCATGATTATCGAAATTTCACCCAAAGAACAATCGAGATCAAGCGGCCCGAATCAACTCTATTCATAAGCGCGTCGGCGACGGTGTTCTTCTCAGACAGAACAACTATTTACGCTTTACCGCAACAAGTTGGTCACATCCGCTCATATTAAGGATTCGTGCTTAAGCATCTCGGTAATAAATCAACCGGGCGGTGTTAAGCGAGTTATGATTGACACGGGGCCTGGCCGAGATATCATGTACTACCATTGTTTCAAGGAGCTCGGTTTCAGTGACTCAAACCTGAGGCCACACAAAGGGTGCCATTGATCTAGATGTGCAGATGTGGGATTATGCGTCTTTCCGAACTGAAAAGGTAAATTTTTTGGTAGTGGATCTCCAATCAAATTACAATGTAATCACAGGGGCTCCGGCTCTGAGGCAATTCTAAATGGTCGTTTCGATCCCACATCAACGGGCAAAATTCTACGCTGGAGAGGGGATCGGAGTGAGCGTTAGCGACCCTGAGTCAGTCCTGACCTATATCCGGACCTCAAGAGTGGAAGATAAAAGGCCACGCTCGAGCGACCAAAGGCGCCTGCACAAATGGCTGTAATCTGGACGGTTAAACAGCTTCCTCTTACGGAGGTCGAGTGTGAAACCTTACAGGTCAGAGATGAGCCGGATTTCACGACAGATGGAGAGTTGGTAGAGTAGTCATCAACGCACGCCTACCCAGATCAAAGGTAAAATTGGCGCTCATTTACCCCGCCCGATAAAGAAGTCATGATTGCCCGACACGAGCAAATTTGGATGCATATCGTGGGTTGTAATCGATATGATGGGGCGTAGAGCAGAGATTGCACTTCATCACTGAATGTAAACCTCACTTTCAGGCCAATTCAAGAAGCATGCACGGCATTCACTCCGGAAAGAGGCCGCCATCAAAGTGGAGTTGACAAGCTTATGCAAGTGGCATCATTAAGGAATTGGCCTACCCAATTTGGTTTGTCCAACATGGTTATGGTGAAAAAAGCATAACGGAAAATGGAGAATGTGTGTCGATTTCACCGACATAAACAAAGCTTGTCCTAATGATCCTTATAAGCTACCCAGGATTGACGAGTTGGTCGACTCCATCGGGCTTTGATACCTTAAGCTTTCTAGACACATATGCGGGTATCATCAAGTAAAGATGGCGAGTGCGACAAGGAGAAAACGGGTTTCAAAGCGGCGGGGCCTATATTATTATGAGATGATGCCGCCGGGCTAAAGAACGCATGATCAACGTATCAAAGAATGGTGAATAATGTTTTCAACTCACGGATCGGTAAGAACATGGAGGCTTATATAGGCGATATGGTCATCAAATCGATCCATGCGCCGCCATGGCTCCGACCTCGATGAAACGTTTGATAATGCCCGAAGACATTCTATGAAGATTAATCCAGCAAAATGCACATTTGGCGTCCAGGCAGGCAAGTTCCTGGGGTTCATGGTCAGTCATCGAGGCATAGAGGCCAACCCAGAGAAAATCCAAGATTTGCTTGACATGAAGGAGCCAACATGCATTAAAGAGGTCCAAAGATTTAACGGCAGGATAATAGCTCTGGGCAGGTTCATATCAAAATCCGCAGATAAATGTCTTCCTTTCTTCAAAATCTTAAAAGGTGACAAAACCTTCTCGTGGGATTGGGAATGCTCTCAAGTATTCCAAGCACTCAAAGAATACATGGGAAAACCTCCACTACTAGTCACCAACAGATAGGGGATGTCCTGTTTTGTACTTAACAAGCGGCGCCGAGATCGGTCAGAGTCATTTGTTCTTGTAAAGGAGGCCGGAACACTCCAAAATCCCATTTTCTATGTAAGCAAGGCTCTCAGTCCGGTGGAAAGTCGCTACTTTAATGTTGAAAAGCTTGCCTACTCGCTGGTTATCGCTGCCCGCAAACTCGTGGGCTATTTTACTTCGCATGCTACTATCACTCTCACGAATAGTCATTTGCGTCATGCATAAGCCGGACCACTCGGGCGTTTACTTGATGGACGATTGAACTCACGTAATTCGATATACAATACCAAATACGAAAAGCAATCAAAGCACAATCACTAGCGAGATTTTATCGTCGAAACCCGGGGCCGTAAATGCGGCCAAGTCCACCGAGCTCGATGGTCAACCATGAGCCGTAGCGAATAAACAAAGTGACCAAAAAATTGTTGTCAATTATATATGGATGGAGCATCCAAAGATAAGCGGATCGCGGGCGGTATTGTCTTATCTCGAACCGAGGACAAGCGAAGAAATTGAGAAAGCACTCGATTTGAGTTCGATGCCTCCAATAATCAAGAAGAATCTGAGGCGATCATAGCGACCTCGAACTCACAAAAGAAATGAAAGTAGACAACATCGAGGTCTACTATGACTCAACCTGGTGGTCTATCAAGTATCATGAGATTACGACACACATTGTGATATTCTCGGGTAAATATTTTGAGAGGCCGTCGAGCACTAAAAAGAGAGTTCAATTATTGCGAGTTCAAAAGGATTGGACGGGAAGGATAATTTAAGAGGCGGACTTCCTATCAAGGTTGTCGAGGCGAAGAATTCACTGATCCTTCCATAATGGTTGAATATCTGGCAGCACCTTCTATCGACAGAGACAAGATCATGGATATTGACGAGAGGGCATCACATCAAGGCTGGGTTGATGATATTAGAGCATACATCGAATCAGGCTGGACACCCCCGGATAAAAATGAGGCTCGCTCTCTCAAGAAAAGAGCAGCAAGGTACACCGTCCTAGATGGGATCTTATACAGAAGGTCAATCTCAAAACCCCTGCTCAGATGTGTCGGTAAGGAAGAAAGTGAAAAGATCCTAGATGAGTTACATTAGGGAGTATGTGGCAGACACCCTGCTAGTCAATCTTTAGCTCAAAAGGTTATATCCGCAGGATACTACTGGCCGACGATCCTACAAGACGCCGAGACCCTAGTCGTGCGTGCCCAAAGATGCCAAAAATTTTGAGATATACCGGCTTCCTTCAAGAAGCGAGCATCGCTTTTAACTTTGGCCATTTGACATGTGGGGTTTAGACCTCATTGGCCCGTTCGAAAGGAAGAGAAGGCCGCAAACTCATCATAGTAGCGCAGACTACTTCATCAAGTGGATTGAAGCAAAACCTTTGGCAAAAATAGGAGCTAAGGACGCGGTCTATTTCCTACACGATCAGGTATGGTCGAGATTCGGCATTCCTAGAGCAGTTGTCACAGATCACGGACCACAATTCAGAAAGGAATTCTCAAGTTTCTGTAGAGATTACAATGTGAGGCACTGGCAATCCTCAGTAGCCTACCCGCAGGGTAATGGTCAGGTTGAGGCCGGGAACAAGCAAATAATTAAGATGCTCAAGAAAAGTGTGAGCGATTACAACAAATGGAGGATGGGTTGATGAGTTCCCCGCCATTCTATGGTCGCTCCGAATGATGGTGAAAACCCTCACGGGTCAAACACCTTTTGCGCTCACATATGTCTCTGAGGCCATGACCCCGATCGAAATGGCACTCCCAAGTATTAGGGTCACAAAGCACAATCTTGAGGAAAATGAGCTCAACAGGAAAGTTGAGCTGGATTTGGCGGAGGAAAAGAGGATAGCAACTTACCATGCAGGCTCGTGAACTAAAAACAGACGCTAAACGATTTCATGATAAGAGAGTGCGGGGTCATTACTTTGATGTGGGAGATTTGTCCTCCGCATAGAAAGGCCGCAGGACTAGGGCCTCTAACAGAGGCAAACCGACCGCGAATTAGGATGGACCGTATCAAATCTTGAGAGAAATCAAAAAAGGAACGTATGTCCTGAAGATGAGGAAGGCTATGAGCTTAAACGTCCTTGGCACACGGACCACCTGAAGAGGTACTACATGAAGGGAAAGAGCACGACAGACACAACCATGACTACGTTACGACGCACGCAAGTCCGTGTTTTTGCTTTTGGGTTATGGCTCTTCATTTTAATGTTTACGACATTAATGAATACGCTTTCTTATTTCACGAATATGTAAACTAAAGCTACATGCTCGGTATGAATTACGTTCCGTGACGTTGTAATTTCCCAATCTCGAAGAGATTTATTTTCATAAATTCAAAACGCCACGCCTTTTTTTCATTTTCAAAAACAAGGGCCAAGGTATGGGTTCAAAAAACTAGCGGTTGTAGTTCGGGCGGTGATATTGATCTCTGGCGCAAGGGTCATCCAGAAAGGGGTAGTGCATAGACTTGAGATCAACTAAGAGAAGGGTATCAGACGGTTGGCGTCATATCCCTTGCAAAAATTACAGACCTCCACGATGAATAATGAGCCCAGAATAACGTTCACATCCGGCGTACATACCGCATGTATAAAGATAGCCTCTTCATCGGTCAAGACTTCGAAGTTACCGAGAGGATAGCCCAGAATTGATAAAGTGTTTTGTTAAGGGTGATTTTATATGATTTATATCGTTATATTTTGTAACAATTCTTCCATATTCGTATAATTCACATATAGAAATTAAGTGTTTAATTGATTTATTGAGCAAATGAGTTTTTAAGCGGTTTAATCGCAAAATTGGTTAATTTATGTGTTTTATTGATGATTTTATGTTTATTTGGATATTATTACATTTTGCGATGTTTTTAATGACTTGTAGATGCATAATTGCGGCTCAAAAGATGATTAAGTGAAGATAAATGTCGGATTTAATTGATGAAAAGAGATAAGGAAGATTTGAATAGAAGAAAAGAGATAAAGATGGAGAAATCAATTTCAAGTCCATCGAACGAGCAGCGTTCAAGTCCCGTCCAGGTTGGACGGGCGCCTGGCATATTGGATGAGCGCGTCGGTGAGGAGTTTGATTGAGTTTTGAGATATTTAGTGAACGCAGCGTCCAAATTAAAGAAGGGACGGGCGTCTGATCATGACTCGCCCTATTCGGCCGAGCATCAAGACCGAACAAGCGTCCAACAGAGTGAACGCCCGTCCATGAACCGACTTAGCCAAACCGCCTCAGGAAATCTATATAAAGGCGTATTTGACCCCAATAACATCATTATTCGAACCCTAAACCCTAGGCGGCCTAGCTGCGATTTTTATTAGTTTTTACTCAAAGTTTATGCTTTTAAATCTCTAGTTTAGATCAAACACTTTTATGTACTTTTATTCAAGTAATTGAGCTCAAATGTGATGTTAAGAGGCTAGACCTCTATTGAACAAGCGTTGTGAAGCCATCCGATCAGCAATTCGGTTCCGTTTCGATTGTCTTGTGAGTATTTAATTCAAGTTGTCTCTTTATCATGTTTATCATGTTATTTACGCAATTTATATCGAAAGATCTTTGCATGTTGATTGTTTATATTGATGAGAATCATGTTAAACCCTAGATCGCTACGATAAAGAATAGATCTTTGATCTAAATAACGAGAGTTATTAGGTTAGATTTCTAGGTTAGAAACTTATAAATTTCACACCTTGGGTTAGGAAGCGTTAATCTTTAGGATCGAAAGATAGAAGATTAATAGGCGAACTTGTCTAAGAAATTAGGAGTTCATATCTTGGCTAGGTGAATCACAACTTGGTTAGAAATCATGAGATAATCGAGATAGAAATTGATTGTTGTAGGATAGGTGGATCAATAGCTTGTTCGTCAGAAATTATTGATTAAATCACTTGAACTTGAATTGCTTAGTAAATTTACGATCTTTATTTCATAATAGATTTAGAATAGATTTAGTTTAGATAATTTTGTTCAAGCAACCATATTTTCCTGGCTTTTAGATCTCGATCTTACCGTCAGATTATTCTTATTGTTAGTTTCATTTTTCGTTTTAGTTCTTCTTTGTTTTATTTTCGTATCTTTTAGTAGTAATCGTGACATAGTTAGGTTAGATAATAAAAACTAGATTAAGCAACCCCGATTCCCGTAGAAGATCGACCGGTATCAACCTCTATACTACGATCCTCGCACTTGGGGTAAACCGGATTATTTTTATTACTTGTTTATTTTGCTTAGATAAAATCCGTGAACATGTTTCCATTCCCGATACCACCGACAAAGACCGGAGAAAACGCCATTGTGAGCAGGCTCATCGTCTTTTTGAGGGAACGGCCGCACCATACGCTGGCGTCATACCTATGATAAAAGTAGAGGCTCTTATTTGTATCAAGATCTGAGCCGTCTCAAAGTGTGTAGCTAGATCGAAGGCGGGAGTTTGCAAACTCATTACGACCACCGGAGTGAAACGCACTTGTATGCCCCGAGCAGAGACAGAGAAACCTCTTGACGGACCGAGACTCGATAAAACCGCATAGAATTCGTGGACAAGGTGAGGTTGCACCTCTCAATGGGGTCAAGAAGAAAGTAGCGCCACCCGAGTAAGCCACACGAAATAGAGATCCACTCCCATCAATTTTGTTTAAATTCAAAATCCTCTCGGGTAAATGTGCACAATCGGCAAAGTAGTCCCTATAGTTTTGGGACGGCGTTAGCCAGTTCACCGTGGTAAAGAAAAGGGACAGAGAGAGAGAGATGTGGATCGAAGATGACAACATGATCGGTAAAAAAGCAGTATTCTCGAGCCATGATCGATTTCAGAGAGTATGTTTTGAACCCTCCATTTATATAGAGGAGGGGATACATCAACGGCGAGATTAAAAAGCATCCTAAGGTCATAGGAAGTAGGCTGTTCAAATTCGGCATGGAGATCTCGATCCGCATTAAATGCAACACTAAGCGCACGGTCTTACAGGGTAACCGTAAATCTTTGGCTTTAATGCTACATTCCTCCTAACGAGGCAGTACGTGCTCGAGCATGGGCGGCAGAGCCACGCGTAGGGACTGGCCGCCACAACTAGAGTAGATTATGGATGCGATTATACACGAAATCAAGAAATATGCGAACACAAATAAAGAGCAAAACGCAGGCACAAGTCAGAAATTCAAACAAACTACATTGTCGAAAGAAAGAAAAAACAACATCGCAAGAATAATTAAAAATAGGACAGCTCTTCATCAGACAGAGCACTCCCCTCAAGGGAGGACCCGGATGGGACCTCATCAAAAGTAATGTTCTGCCAGGGAAGATACTCGTCCGACGAGCAAGGACGAACCTACGCAGAACAAAGATTGGAGATCATCCAGGGGAATGGGATGGATCGACCTTGCTTCATACCCGTGGCAAATGACACCGCCTCACAGTGCATCAAGAGACCCCAATCCACATTTACAGATGGAGTGCCAATGGCGTGCAAAAATAGGCCCTCCGCCTCAGTAACTTCTTCAAAATTCTCAGTAGGAAGCACGCGAGTGTTGATAAAATGCTTCCACGCCCGTGCATCCTGGGACAACTCGGACGCGGTCCCCTCAATGGCTGATTCCCAGGCGTCAGAAAATAAGTAATGAAGAGCTCTACTCTGAGTACATGCCTGGAAGCCTCATCCTCATCCAAAGCCCAAGCCCGCACATAATGAAGGGCGTAATAAAATTAGAAAGATGGAAAAAGTTGTTGATAGCGGCCGGAGTGAAGGGAACCGCAACCCTACGGACAGGCACAGAGTTTAGCGGACATCTAGACCCCACCTCGGACAGAGCCAAGTAAAAATCATGCACCATTGTCGTATGTAGCAGACTGAAGGTCGGGCCACCAAATCTTCCTACTGAAAAAGTGAAATATGAAGGTGGGATCCTCCGTTTATCTTGCTCCGATTTATGCCCCTCTCGATCAACAAGGAGCAGTGGCTGAAATATACCCAGAAATTCATCAATACTTCGTTGGATGACGTCCTGAAGAAAGATGATCGAACATTGGAAGAGGCCATGTTGCTAAAATAAGCACAAAGTGAGGGCTACAAAGTTTGTGGATAGAAAGAAGCTTCGTAAATTTTCAAGTATGAATGAGCATGATAGTTGAGCACTCTTTTTTATAGCACAAGTCGAGGAATCTACAAATTCCGATAGACCAATCCAACGGACGGGGCCACCCATTTTCAAATTCAAAATTTGAAAACGGATAAAGATAAGGCTAAGAGCCTATAAATGCTCGGTCGGTTGACATCCGACAATAAAGGTTACTGATTATCAATGGAAATCATAAAGGGCATGTCGAGAGGTGACTCTCACACTTCCAAGACTCGACACAACAAAAGTGGTTGTGAGTAACTCAAATTATTACGACCGGAGACCGGACAGAGTCCCGCTCGAAACAAGGGGGCCATTGGTAACAATTTTTTAAATTGTCAGTTGCGCTCTCCGGGATCCTACTCACTTAAAATCCTGATACACTCATCAAAAGATAAGGAAGCTCAGCTCATGGGACCGGAATCAAGGCCAAGTCAATAGAATCAGATTATTTTCAATAAGCTTACGTCTTTGAGGCCCAAAGCTTATTAAAAACAAAGGGCCGTATGCCTAGACAGTGGTCGTGGTCGCGCTACTAGAAAGATGTCGTATTTTTCGAGCAAAAGGAAGAAAAAGCGAAGCAATGTGATGTTGAGCATGAATATAGTAAAAGGAGAACATGCAAATTAATTGTAGCAAGAAGGCCATGCAATGACCGCATACGCCATCCAAAGTTTAAGAGTTATTACAAGCAACTTCAAAGATAGAAAACTAAATGTTCTCAAACTATTACAACTTGGGGCACATTAAAAGGCATCGAGGACATCATTGTTCGAGTCTCCCTCCTCGGGTACCAAGGATGCATCGTGAACATTTCTCTCCTTGAAGAGGCGGGTGCGTGCGATTGAGTCGACCGGGCTCGAGTTTGATAGGGCCGGGGATTCACCGAGGCAATGGCAGGTGGTCCATTAACCAACGCTCAAGTTACTGGGGATCACCTGGAGTGAGGACTCCAGGCGCTTCACCCCGATCGCCCAAATCCACAAAGAATGGCGAGCAAGCTCTTCCTCAATAAAAGGGATCTCGCATGAAAGGAGTAGTCGGGTATCATAATCGATCGGTCGAGTCCAGTTCTTCAGGGTTTCCAAAGAGGAGCATTGACCTCAAGGCCCATCAAGCCACAAATGGCTAGGTGATAAAAGCCTTTGTTATAACCAGCCAATTATACGGCGCCAAAAGCCTTTGAATAACTTTCGGAGGCTTGGAAAGCGGCAACCGCCTCGGGTTGGTCGCAACTCTAGTCGCCTCTAGTTTAGCCTCCATATCGGACTCAAGAGCCTTCTTCGATAACCCACGCCTCACCGTGCATTAACGGCCTTTTTTCTCACTCAGAAATGGTTTTATTGAACTCAAGCACTTCTTTCTCGGACTTGGATACGAGCTCAATCGAGCAATTCGCCGGCCTCAATATCCTCTCGTCGCTTCCTCTTGATTTCTTCCAAGCGACTCTTCTCCGTACCAACTTTAAAGGGCAGCCTCATTTACTTGCTCCTCCAATAGGCTGACTTTCTTCAGATCCGCATCCCGATCACGCTCAAGTTTGCCGTCCATACGATCGTTGTCGCGATCGCAGTTGTTTGCCTAAAAAGGAACGAGCATTATACACAATTTAAATAAATGCAAAAATAAGATAGCGTAGAAAGAAAAACTTACTTAAAGTTGTAAGCATCCTTATCAGCCCGCGCTAGTCCTCCCGACGTTGCAAAAGCCGCGACTACGGGCTCAACCGGTCCATCATCATTGACCGAGAGGCGATTCCCTTACCGATGGCTAGGTCAACTTCACCGGGCCCATCCTTTTCTGATTTTTGAGTGAGGAACCTCAAGATAGCGTTGGCCAGAGTAAAGCCTCACTTTCGGTACATGGTTTCGGAAACCAGGAAGCAACCACGGAGCCCGGTTATCGAGGTTGGGTAGAGGAGCTACCGCATGACGCTCCATAATCGAAGGCGAATATCCGATTGGGTAGCCATCTTCTCGCAAAGTTTCTTTAGCAACATCATTAGCTGTGTGGCCTTGACCGCCATCGATCCTTGATTTCTTCAGTGGTGTAGCCCCATCCATGCCTCAACGTCAATGAACTCAATACTGGCGCCGACTTAGCCGTAACCCGACATCACCGGAGACCTTAATCGCTTTGGAACAAAGAGTTGAGAGGGCTCGTTACAACTAAGGCACCCGGATTTTCCTTAGTCGGCGAGCAAAGAAACACTTTGTTGGGCATAGACACCGTAGTGGAGTGAGCGCTTGCGGTACCAGACAGAATCTGCCCCTTTTTCTTCAACTGGTTTGCTCTCGATCACGATCTGTTGGCGAGAGATGACTCGCGTTCACCATATCCGCACTGGCCAGGCGCAATTAGTACAAAGTATATAAAAAAGAAAGAAAACAACAAAGTACAAAAGTTGAGATATACATGTGGTGCTGACAGGAAACTCCTCCCGCGCTCAAGGATCTCCCCCATATTCCTCACACTCAGAGGGAACACATATCCTATGGTTGTACTCCGCATACCATTCCGGATCGCACATCAGCGGCTCAATTGGAGTGAGCGCCTCTTCCTCACCAGGGCCGGTAATCCCTACCAACCGACTGTATGATTCGTTAGGATTAAGAAGGAGGCGGAGGTTGAAAGTCCTCTCCTGCGTGGGCTTCTTTCCCCAACAAACCCCAGCAGCTCTTTGATTCTAGAAATAAAGCGCTGGTCGTCGACCTCTTCCTCGATGTCTTTGATGCTTTCCGTATCCGGGTCAACTCCGGTGATTTTCCTAAAAGGCCATCCGACCGGGACTCAACTTTCATGCACCGGCCGTGTGCCCGCAGTCGCCTTTCTCGGAAGGTCGAAAACAAAGCGACAAGCTTTCTCCAAGGCGCCACTCGATCGAACTCCCAAATTTGGAAATCAGGTAAAAATGGTTGAACACTGACAAATGAGGGTTCTCTTCCGAGTAAATGGCTCACAAAAATAAATCCCAAAAGACTCTCATCGGACCGTAGGTGAGGTCATTTGGACGTGTGTCGGTCATCTCGTAAAATTGACGAGAAAATGATAAAAAGTGGGTCGAGCCCCGGATATCGTGGTCATAGTGCAACCAAATGTAGTCGAGTCTAGAACGACCACTGCACTCCGCTTCTCATCCTTAACCCCGGGAAAGATAATGAAACGATAATTCGTGAGGATGTCGGAAGCACCAAGTGAGCTAGTATAGTCAAGCCAGAGCGATGAAATTTTTCCAACGCTTGGCTACCTCTTCATCAAAAGTTTTTGGGCCTCGACCTCAACATGGCCTTCTTCGGTACATTACTTTGGGGGCCACGGTTTTGACTTCTTAGATTCCCTCCATTTCCTAGAGCGAGCTGCATTTGCTCGCAGTAAAGCCTCTATCTCATCTAGGCCCTGACCAGAGACACTTGGGGCCTCTTCTTCTACCATCTCGACTTCAAGCTGCTTTGTGAAATCCTCAAAGGTCTGCTCGCCCTGATCCACCTTGACGGACCCGTACTCTATGGCTTCCTGATCGTCTTCGTGACCTGAGGGGGGGTACGCTCAGAGGACATCCTGAAAAACACATGGGCGAGGCAGATTATCAATCACCTAGACATAGGAGGTGGGCCAAGACGAGCGTGTCCGCTCATCATGACACCTAACCCTCTCAGATTTTTGTAGTAGAAACAATAAACACTAATATCCAAACAATATCAATAATGAGGTCAGAGATTCTGGAAGAGGAAAGGCTAAGGGCCAAGCAGGCAATAAGGGTGAAAGTTGAACACAGGCCAAACAGCTGTAGAGGACACAATGTTTTGGAGCACTACATTATGCAGAAAAACGGAAATAAAGCCTATCCAAAACATTCAACATTTAATCGATTCATATGCACTTCAAGCAAAACTACTTATTAAGAACAATGAAGCCCAAAGGGAAGCTAACGCAGAAGGAAAAATCGAAGCTTTTTACCTTAAAACCAACGATTTGCCGGAAATAAGATGAAGATTGGCTGGAAGCTACGAAGGAACCACCGGAAAAAGTGTTTAAACGCCGCCGTAATCAGCCGCTAAACCACCGAATCCTTCACAAAGCACCAGAGTATTTTCGTTATGGAGACGAAAAGAGAAAAATATGCCGATTTGAGGTTAGCCCCTTTATATAGACAAGCCAGGAACCGAAACGTCACATCGACCGTTTCAGAATTAAAAATTCAAAAAATAACCACCTTACGGTTATCAAGGTTCTCCCGCCAATAAGAGGCCGTGGCGGCCATATCAAACGCCACAACTAATTACAAAATTGAGGTCACGCCACCCAATGTACCATTCAATACAACTACTCAAATTTGAGCACTCATCGCCACATCAACGTCATCCGCTTTATAGCACAACGTCATGTAATGAGTCGCTCACGCGACATGAAATTGCCAAAACCCGCAAACACTAATGCGGTCCTAAACCTACCCGTCTTGGGTGTAGCGTTTCACTTGTCCGCTTTATCATGCAATCGCTCATGCAATGAGTCGCTACGACACGTAAAGTTGCCAAAACACCGCCACACGCGGTGAGGTTCAAAGATCATCGCGCTGGCGCATAACACATCACAGCCAATCGCCTTACGCCGTCAAGGTGGCTTAAGCCCAATACTACTATAATCGGCACTGTACCTAAACAAAGTTCACAAGATCACGGTATGCAAAGCACACACGACCTTACTCCATGTCCAAACCACAACGAATGGTTTAACCACGGAGTAGGGGGCCATTGATATGCTGCGGCCGAACACGGTCGACCGGACAACCATTAGGCTCACTACAACGGTCTCTTCTCACCTCTAAACTCCATCGCAACTTGGCCCATTGGGAAGTAAGCCGATCGGGTCATCAAGCCCGCGTGATCATATCGCCGCCAGGATGGGGCAAACGCGCTTCAATCCGTTATACCAGGCAACGCCTCCTCATATATAAAGCAGCACGCCCATACTTAGCATTAGCAAGGATAAGACACTCTCAGCGGGTGGACGCCAGAGCGACCAGCGGTCCCTTCAGACCGATCCTCCATAGTTGCATGCACCCTTAATCATGTTTAATTATGTGTTGTCACTGTTAGTCTAATCGCAATTAGAGTTTTGCCTATAAATATAGGCTTCATGTAAGCATATAAGATATATGCAATTCAATATAAGCAGATAAACTCTGCCACTTTGTCGACTAACGCCCATTTCTTATCGCTTATCGTGCTCTCGGGTGATCACCGCCGTGATTTCTTCATAGCCACCTTCTCTTTGCATCGGATATCTCCCACGTTCGATATCCACCGAGATAAACACCCACACAATCACCGTGATATTCCCGATAATATCATAATGTTATTCCATAGTACAGACATTTGATGTCGTGGTATAAGAAACCATTTAAAACCAATCATCCTTTTTCCTTTAAGATTTAAAACAATAAAGAATCAAATATTGTGTAAAAATTACAAAAAAAAAAAAAAAAAAATTACTCATTCCGTCTCAAAACATAGGTCATCCTAAAATTTTCACATATATTATGAAAATGGTTAAATATAATTAATATAAGGCTAAAATAATCTCCTTCGACTATCATAAATGCAATAATCAGTAAAGTGGTTGGATTTAATATAAATTAAAGATAAGATTTATAAGAATGTTAAAGAAGTAGCAAGTAACCTTGCTCATTAAGTTTCTAGTTTCCCACTTAATTATTTTTGAGGGGTCCCCATTGAATCATTAGAGAGACTTTAGGGTCAAAGCTGTTAGCTAAAGTTATTCTATAGTACGAACATTTGATGACGGGGAATAAGAAAACCATTTAACCATGGAAAATGATATGTCGGCAGACACATTTGTGATTGCATAAACAATCGTAGATCCATGCAGACTAATGGCACGTCACGTCCCACCGAGATCTGGGAAATTTTTTAGATTAAAACGATGTAGAAAAGTGTCATTTTATCGATAAAAATGTAGTTTTAAGCTCTCGTGATTCTTAATGAAACATTTTTTGATAAAAATGTAGACTTTTACGGTCCGGTGACCCCACTTCGAAAAAATTTCGGATCCACCACTTTGGTGCACTAACCACTACATGTTTGGTATCCATTGATTAAAGTGATCAATTAATTATTGTGATGGGTCCCAACAAAATATGTGGTGTTGATTACAGATAAGATGTCACAGTAGGTAAGAAGCTGGATGATTACTACTCTTTAACTATAAAATCAATCATCCTTTTCCTTTAAGATTAAAACAATAAACAATCAAATATTGTGTAAAATTACAAAAATAAAAATATAAAAATAATTATTCAATCCGTCTCAAAACATAAGTCATCCTAAAGTTTTCACATATTGATACATATAATACATTACTTATATACCTAATATAAGTATGTATATTTATATTTATATTAATACCCTGCTACCTTTAATACTTTAAATCTGCTGCTTTATTACTTAGTGCTGGTAGTTGCTGTTATTACATTAATTAGCCGTATTTAGGGGACATAATTATGGATACATTAATTACACGTTCCTAACCGTTGCCCACTCTTTGTACTTTATTTAAACTGAGATTCTTCCCCATTCTTAATTAGAGTTTTAACTTCTTTCTCTTACATAAAACTACATGGTATCGATACATCTTGAAAAATACTTTTGAGTGACTCTTCATCTTCTCAATGGCATCTTCAATAACTGAGCTACCTCCAATCTAACATCTCTCAAATCTTTCATCAATGGAAATGAAATCCTAATCTCCATATTACTACAAAGAAACTGAACAACTCAAACTATATCCAGTGGAGCCACTCAGTTAGAATGTATGTTACTGGGAAAAGGAAGCTTGGTTATCTTACTGATACCATTAAGGCACCAGAAGAAACTGAGGAAGAAGCATATGAACACCGGTTGGTTGAAAATGCCAATATTATGACTTGGCTAATCAACTTTATGGAGGATGATATTGCCCAGATTCATATGTTCTACTCCACTGCAAAAGAAATCTGGGATGCTGTTGTTGATTCTTACTCTGATAAATTTGCCCAAGTTTTTGGCATTAAATCAAAACTCAAAGACATGAAGCAGGGGACTATGAATGTCACCAAGTGCTTTAAATCTATAAAGGTTCTATGGCAAGAATACATCTTCTCTCTGGTCACCAAGTGGAATGCACCAACTGATGCAAAGAATTTCCAAATTTTGATTGAGAGAGAAGTGGTCTTAGAGTTCTTAGGTGGCCTAAATTCCACCTATGAAGTTGCAAAAGAAAGGATTCTTGCTCTTATCCCTCTTCCTACTATAACTGAGGCTTTTGCTACTATAAGGAAAGAAGAAAGTAGGAGAAGTACAATGGCAGGACCTCACTGTAAATCAAATTGAACATTCTGCCCTAATCTCACAAGCAGCCTGTGTTGGAAACAACCAAAAGGGGATTCAAAGGAAGAGTGATCAGAGGAACACCCTATGGTGTGACCACTGCAAAAGGAAGAACTACATTAAAGAAAACTGTTGGATCTTGCATGGGAAACCACATGGTACTGATCAAAGGGGGCCGAACTCAAAGAAATCTGGCCGTGGAATGAGCAAAGAAAAGATACCGCTAACACTGCGTGATATCGCTTATGCCATTCTCAAAAGAGCAAATGGATGTCCTCAAACAGCTTTTAGGCACTGAAATGGGCAATCCTACTCAGAATATCTCATCTGCTGCAACCTCTCAAGAAGGTAACTTCTCCTGGATTGTTGATTCTGGAGCCTCCAATCACATGACAGGTAACTTCAAACTTTTCTCTACATATGTTCCTTCTGATGGTCACCATAAGCTAATGATTGCTGATGGAACCTTATCTACTGTTGCTTGAAAAGGAACTATTCACATCTCTGACACTATACAACTCACATCTGTTTTTCATGCCTTTAAACTCACTTGCAATCTCTTCTCTGTTAGCCAGTTCACTAATGATAACCAATGTTTGGCTAGGTTTCTTCCCTCTCACTGTGTTTTTCCGGCACTGGAATCAGGGATGATGATTCGGCGTTGCTAAGAAAGCAGGGGTAAATGTATTACACGCAAAAACAAGTGGATGAAGCTTTATTTTTATCTAGAATGTATGATAATGATGAAGAAATCATGTCACATTGTAGACTCAGGCATCCTAGCTTCTTTTATTTGCAAAAATGTTACTAAGTATTTCTCGTATAAGAAACCCGCCAATTTCAATGTGAATTTTGTGTTCTTGCTAAACAAACTAGAGCTCATTTAAGGCAAACCTTATAAAGCTTCTTCTCCTTTTACATTGATACATAGTGATGTATGTGGTCCATCAAGAATAACAAACCTGGCTGGGAATAAATGGTTTGTCACTTTAATTGATGATTATACAAGGCTATGTTGGGTATATCTTCTTAAAAATAAATCTGATGTGAGTACTGTGTTAAATCCTTTCATCACATGATTAAAAAGCAGTTTCAAACAGTGTCGAAATTCTCAGAACTGACAATGGGACTGAGTATTTTACTTCTTCTCTAGGTCCTTATCTAACAGAAGAAGGAATAATACATCAGTCCTCTTGTCCTAACACCTCCCAGCAAAATGGTGTTGTTAAGAGGAAGAATATACATCTACTTGAAATTGCCAGGGCACTGCTATTTACTTCCTCTATGCCTAATTATTTTTAGAGTGAGGCTATTCTAACTGCTACTTTTCTTATCAACAGAATGCCTTCTTAGAGTCCTACAATATGAAACTCCTATAAAGATCTTCTCAAAATGCTTCCCTAAGAGCAAACTTGTTACTGAAATTCCCTTGAAAATCTTTGGGTGTACTTCATTTGTTCATATGCATCATACACATAAATTGGAACCTAAGGCTGTTAAAACTGTCTTTATAGGATACTCGCTTCCCAAAAGGGTATAAATGCTTTGATCCAATTACTAAAAGGATATATGTTTCTTATGATATAACCTTTTTTTGATAATACTCCTTTCTACTCTACTTAATCTGTTTCAGGTGAAGATCTTACTGACTTTGGGGAAGGAATTGCTCTACCTAAAGTTCCTATTGATGATCAAGTTCCTAGTGATGATTCTGAACCCTCAAAGAAAAGTGAAGGAGGAAAAAAAAATCATTATTTACACTAGACGAAGGAATGCTGAGAAGTCTAGAACTGAGCATAATCAGCAGCCCAATATCACTCAACAAAGTGCTGTAAAGCCTAGAACTGAACAAATTCAGGAGCCTCCTGAAGATGATCCATATCTGCACAATCAAAGGACTACCGAGAATACCGAGGAATTCATTTATGTACTGAGCCTCGCATGAATGTGAAGGCACTCAGGACACCATCAAGAAATGTAAGACCAAGAGAACAACTCAGACAGTAAAACTAATCATGATCATGACACTTGACCTATTGCTCAAAGAAAATGTACAGATCTTATACTCATCATCCCATCCAAAGGTTTGTCTCTTATGGCTTTCTATCTCGACACTTATAAAGCCTTCACCACTCGGCCTTTGATCAGATCAAAATACCTAAGAATATACATGAAGCTCTCAGAATGCAAACCGAAAGCCGTTGTTCTTAGTGAAATTAAGGCTTTGCAAGACAACAAAACTTGGGAAGTGGTTAATAAACCTAATAACATCTACCGCTTGGTTGTAAATGGGTATTTAACGTTAAAATGATCCCAAATGGAATCATGATGTGTATAAAGCAAGATCTGTGGCTAACGGTTTTCAAACTTACGGGTGGACTTTTATGAAACTTTTGCTCCGGGCCTTGCTAAATTAAACATCGTTATAGTTCTTCTTTCCTTGCAAATTGTTAAAAATTGGCCTCTTTATCAATGTATGTCAAGAATGCTTTTTGAGTGGCGATCTAAAGGAGAATGTTTATATGTACTCACCACCCGGATTTGAGAACATGGTGGGAAGTGACAAAATTTGTAAGCTCAAGAAATCCATGTACGGGCCTAAAGAAATCTCCTGTGGCTTGGTTTGAAAAATTTCTAAGGTCATAAAATAGGGTGGAAACTCAAAGGCTAACATCGATCACACCATGTTCCACAAACACTCCAAAGCTATGGAGGAGTTACCATACTTGTTGTCTATGTAGATGACATGATAATAACCTGGAACGATGCCAATGAGATCACCGGCTTAAAAATTTAAATCGTGAGTTTGAAATCAAAGATTTAAGAGACTTGAAGTATTTTCTTGGTATGGAAGTTGCAAGATCTACCAAAGGGATCCTTGTTACTCAGAGAAAATACACACTTGATCTCCTAAAAGACTATGGTCTATTAGGGTGTAGACCTACTCCTACACCTGTTGACTACAATATGAAACTTGACAATGATCCCTCTAGTGAACTAGTTAACCAAGAGTCTTATCAAAAACTTGTTGAAAGACTGATTTATTTAACACATACAAGGCCTGACGTTTCCTTTGTTGTTGGAAAGGTGAGTCAGTTTATGCACATGCCTAAAAGAATACACCTAGATGCTGCTTTGAGAATTCTGAGGTATCTAAAGAATGAACCAGGCCTTGGGGTATTCTACAAAAGGGGGAGCAACATAATCATTGAAGACTTTGTGGATGCTAATTGGGCCGGCTTGCAAAGTAGATGTAAAATCCACTGGATGGGTGTATGTTTACAGGAGGTAACCTTGTATCATGGAGAAGCAAGCAAGATGTAGTGAGCAAGAAGTAAAGGCCGGAGGCACTCTCGTCGTCGCCTCAGGAATCTATGAACTTCTCATGGCTTAAGAGACTTCTCAACCGAACCAAGACAGCTCCCAAAGTGGTCCTGGCATGGTTGTTCTGTGACAAAGCAAATCGCTTATAAGTATTGCTAATAATCTTGTTCAACATGATCGACAAAACATGTTGAAATTGATAAACACTTCATCTGGCGAGAAGCTTGAAGATGGGAGTGTGTGCCTCATATATGTACCAACAAAGTACCAAGTTGCTGACATCTTCACAAAGGCCTACCAAAAGTCCAGAATCAATTCTTTATATCCAAGCTTGGTTTATTAAATATATATAAACCAGCTTGAGAGGGAGTATTGATATACATATAATACATTACTTATATACCTAATATAAGTATGTATATTTATATTTATATTAATACCTTGCTACCTTTTAATACTTTAAATTTGCCGCTTTATTACTTAGTGCTGGTAGTTGTTTGTTATTACATTAATTAGCCAGATTTAGGGACAGGATTATGGATACATTAATTACATGTTCCTATCCGTTGCCCACTTTTTGTACTCTATTTAAACTGGGATTCTTTCCCCATTCTTAGTTAGAGTTTTAACTTCTTTCTCTTACATAAAACTACATCTCATATATTATGAAAATGGTTAAATATAATTAATGTATGGCTAAAATAATCTTCCTTTGACTATCATAAATGTAACAATTATAAAGTGGTTGGATAAATATAAATTAAAGATAAGATGAGGAAGAATGCTAATAACTCCTATAATGGTATTGTGAATGACTTATATTATATGACAAAATGACGTCAAAAAGAATATATTATAAGACAAAATAAAAAAACTATGATGACTATGAGCAATTGTAATGGCTCTTAATAGACTCCATATATAACACAGTCAATAGTTTGTAGATGTGGTCTTCTTTTTATGACACCGTAATAGCTCAAAAATAGACTTAAAAATGATGGACTCCATCTAGATTTATATGTCCTTCTAGACTCTATTCAATTTTGCTTATTTAAAATTAGATTGGTCGGAGTTTATTTTTCCTCATGGTACGATTACTTACATTCGAAAAAAATTCAAGATAACCTCTTTCAAATTTAGAGCTACTTAGTTTACAATAATTTTTGGGTAATGATTACACTAATTTTGGGTAACGATAATTACACAACGAAATTGTTATAATAACGTGCATCTACACCGGGCTGATCGCGATAGATATAATAATGATCAATGAGTTCATATTATTAATCAACTGAAAGATGACGCATAGCAGATGTATTGGCAACAATTGCCAATGGCCATTATCATTATTCTCTGTTTTTTTCCTTCTTATCAAATTTTATCTTTTTACATGTAAAAGCTATTCAACACTTATTTTAAATAATGATATTCATCTCATTTTATGGTCTCTACCGTTAAATAGACTCCATAAATTAAAATGACCACTACAATTGCTCTAATATTTTAGAACTGAGGAAGTAGTCTATATTTTAGAACGGAGGGAGTTGCTCTAAATGACCACTACAGTTGGCGATTCAAAATATCTGGAAGCATTTGGTGAGGAACAATCTTATGCTTTTGCCTTAATTAAGTTAACACTGAAACATTAATTATCTGTCTAATTATTTGTAAACAACCAAATCGAAATGCATTTTCATTCAATGGTAACAAGTTTAACTCTCTATGAAATACAACATTACAAACAAGAAGTGAAGGATTTCTGAGTAGCTATATATACGCTCCAGCCTGATCAAACTTTGTCCTCCATATGAGTTTCCTAAGCGCTTTATGGAAGCAAAATCTTGTTCGTGTTCGAGAACAAATTCCACATGGATTGAAATGAACCCCCTTGAGAAAATAGATTTGCCTTTTACTTTTTGGTAGGTTCTTTTTAAGTATAGCCAGTGTGAATGTGAAGTGCATTTGGTTGCCTGTATTGCAAAATGAACACTGCTAAATCACTTCATGCATTTTTTTGCATTCATGATACTGAAAATCTGTCTTTATTTTATCAAGTAATTAATTCTCTGTGTTTCTTAATTACGTTACAAGTTATTTTTTATTTCTGAATCCAAATAATGACTTTTGCGACTGATATCAGTTTTTTTTTTTTTTTTTTAATTTTAATTTGGGGTTTCAGAGTTAAGTCAAGAAGAGTCGGAAGATGTACTATTCAAGGAGGCATGGCTAACATACTTCTGGAGAAGAGCAAAAGTACATGGCGTGGAAGACGATGTAGCTGAAGAAAGACTTAAATACTGGATAAGCCGAGCACACACATGACGCCAACATCACACGACGCCGTTGATGGTATAACTCTCGTGATACATACATTTCCTTACTACACTAAAAAACAAGCTTTTCATTTTTATCAAAAGCTAATAATAATAATAATAATAATGCACACATTTGATACCGGTTTTCAGTTGAACGTGGCATAGTAGAGCTAAGGAAATTTGGGATAGAAACAACAGGCAAAATTAGGATTTTAGTCCTTAACTTGGCTTATTTTCGATTTTAGTTACGCTCTTGTTCAATGAAAAATGGTCCTCTAAGTTTGCTTTTTTTGGATTTTAGTCCTATCCGCCGGAAATAAATGATCAAAGACTGGAATCTTTAAAAACGCTTTACGTGGCAGCCTAGTTAGAGGACTATTTTTAAAAATCCGTGCCCAATCACTATTTCCATGCTGATAGTGACTAAAATCCAAAAAAGCAAACTTAGAGGACCATTTTCCTCACCTGAGCAGGAGCAGGACTAAAATCCAAAATAAAAGCAAGTTATGACTAAATCCTAATTTTGCCAACAACAAACTATGGGAAGCCTCTCACAGGGAAACAGATCATCAGCCTTATTTAGCAAATATAACAAAAGCAAAGAACTTCAAAGTCAAGTCGTGATTTTGATAATACTTCTTCTTAATCATCATCATAGATCCAACCCCAAATCCTATTCTCTGTTTCTTGTCGAGAGTTTTTTTCCAATACGATTTTCATAGTTTTCAGTCTCATATTTTTTTAATTTATTTGTTTCTATATATGATTTTCGAGGAAATTTCATTTGAGGAAATGTAATTGCTGTCTGTATAAATTTCAATGAACATGTAATGTTTTTAGGGTTTAACATTATATAAATTTATATGATCCTTGATTTTAAAGGTAAAGTCTTTTCACAATTGAAAAAAATCTTAATACGCCTACTTTTACGGATCATTGCAGAAGTAAGGAAGTCTTCGATCATTGTTTGGCCTAGAAAGAATTATTTATCCCGACTCAAAATCGGTCGTGATAAATAACCCTTTTAAATTGTGGGTAATAATATGTGATTAACATTGAGTTTGAAAAAGTCTGATTGTGAGAGTAGATATTTATTTCTTATATAAAATGTTTTACTACAAAACCCACCTGGCCACCTCATAATCTTTCCTCATTTTCTTGTAGCAATTTCTGTTTAGAATTATAGAACTACAAGTCTCTGTAGTTAAAGTTGAATTCTATATTGCCTTTGTGTAATGTATTTGTGAGTGACGGTTTACTACATTTGTAGACGAAGAAAAACATATCATATTGTCACCAGTTCGTAATGGTAGCTACATTCTTCTAATTGTGCAGAATGAAGGAAAACAATTGATACCGCTAGCCGTTGTACGTATATCTACTGTGTTCTGTTGCGCAAATGAAGGAAAACAATTGATGTTCTGTTGTACAAATGAAGCAAAACAATTGATGTTCTGTAATGTAAATGAAAGAAAATAAGTGATATCGAGTGTGGTCGTAGTACTTATATGTACCGACCAATTGATATTGCCGGCCGTCTTGTTGTATCAATTGATATTGCTAGCGGTTGTAGTACATATATGTACTATGTACTTGTGCAGACAAAAGAACACAATTGATATGTCGGTAGTCGCACTTTGTATTGGAATCGACTTACCCAACCATTGTTGGCTGGCTTCAAGAATAGGAGGAAGGAAGCTTAATCGTAATCAATCAGTATTTTTCTTCTATGCTTGATCAAGTATAAGCATCAACGATTCCGAAATTGGTCAATTTCTCCTCAACAATTCGCTTGCTGGTTCGATGGCTGGCTGGCTTGCTGGTGCTAGCTCGTTGCTTGGAATTCTTTCTTTCTGAATTTCTTTCCTTTCTAAATTCCTCTGAATCTTGAAATCTTTCTATGTGAAGGGGAAAAAAAATCTTTCCCAATTTCTGAACCTCCCCAACAGCCCCCTGAGATAACACGTGCAAATTTGTACGGGCTCAATATGAAACCACGTGAGAATTAGAAATTGAAGAAACACCTGAAAAGGTGCAAACATGCACATGTTGAGCCCAAAAAATACAAATTTACATTTATTGGCTCCAAACGTGCAAAATTTGCACGAAAGCCGAAACATGCAAATTTACGCCTTTGGCTGTGTTTTACCAAGTTTCAATCTCACATCGCTTGTAATTAGCGCTACCTGGAGAGAAAGAAAAAAAAATCGGGTCTGACACAATTTGAAAAAAAAATTCAGGTCCCTACATGGACTTGATTTCCTATTTTCTCATAAAAGCCGCATTCAAACAAATCCTTTAATAACATCACAAAGAAAAACCACAAACCAACAGAATATCCCGTCCTAGGCCTAACAACACACAGTTTGGGCATCATACGATAGCAAATGCTAAATTTCATCATTTTTTTTTTTTTTGTTTTGCCGGAAAAAAAAAAGTACATTATCAAACAAGATAGTTAGCCAACTCCTGGCTCCCCCAAAAGTCAGAACGCATCAAGGTCAGTGTCCCGCCTCCTCAAAACCTCACCCGACAAATGAGGAAAAAGTACGGCAACAACTGACCCATTTTCAAGACCACTAATACTTATATAGCTGCTAAATATATAATACTCCCTCGTCCCATAATACAAATCTTTATCACTCTTTATTCTTATTCTAAATAGTAAATACCAATATAAATCCATAAGATAGTTCTTTTTTCCCTGAGAGCAGAGTATATCCAAGGGTTTAACGTTTTAACAGAAAAACATGCCCCTCCTTCACCTTCTCCTTAATTGTTGAACGATCACTAACGTTCGGTATACGGCGAGAAAGAGCCTCAGGAAGAGCTGTATTACGTCCTCCAACCTTGACATAAATTGTTGAAAATTTGAATTATTGGGTGCAGCCTGATGTGGCAGCATTGTCGCTTGGTGCAGGTCAGAAGGTCGTGGCCTAGAAGGCCCGGGCTGAGGTGTGGCACCTCCTCTTGGGTACTGAGGTGCTGGAGGTCCGCGTCCCCCACGGCCTCCCGTATGCCCACCACGCCTTCCAGACTGATATGGTAGCACTGTCGCTTGGTGCAGGTCAGAAGATCGTGGCCTAGAAGGCCCGGGCTGAGGTGTGGCACCTCCTCTTGGGTACTGAGGTGCTGGAGGTCCGCGTCCGCCACGGCCTCCCGTATGCCCACCACGCCTTCCAGACTGATATCCCCGCCTTCCTCCACTCTGATATCCGCCTTGATGCTCGGATATCGGCTGAAATTGTTCTTGTCCCCGTGGCTGTATTCGCCCACCAGCAGACTGATATCCACTTCTTCCTCCACTCGGATATCCGCCCTGATGCTCGGGCATCTGCTGAAATGGTTGTTGTCCTTGTGGCCGTAGTTGTCCACCAGCACCACGTTCAACTCCTGCTAACTCACCAGAGCTGTGGCCCTCACCGGGAACTGAAGTTCGCCTCTTTCTCACCATGTTAACTGCAATTAAAAATAGAGCAAACAGTCAGATCTCATCCATAAAATGCTAAAAAGAGCACATCAAGCCGACTGATGTGACAGCAAAACCTCACTCCCTCTAGCTTCACCTCCATACAGACGATTTACCTGAGTAAAACGCTTGAAAACAGTGGGAAAAAAAAGCAACCTTCTTAGAGCCAAAACCTGGAATCGAAAATTGAGAAATTAGGAAATGAAAGAGATTTCAGACTGGGTAATGAAGAAGAATCGAGAGAATCTGAGATGAGAGCTTACAGGTTTTTTTTTTTTTTTTTTTTTTTTTGACAAGGAGATGAGAGCTTACAAGTATCAGTTTAGTAGTAGTAGGTAACCTTGCTCTTACGTTTCCAGTTTCCCCACTGAATACTTTCTTTCTTTTTCTTTTTTTTTTTTCTTTTTTAGGGTCCCCCACTGAATCATTAATAGAGACTTTTGAGTCAAAAAGCTGTTAGCTAAAGTTATGCCAAAGGAAAAAATGCTATGTCCACTACACTTTTCAGTAATGGACACGATGTTAATGATTATCCTGCTGTCCATGATTGGAGAGATAAAATATTTTTTTTTTTTGTGGCCCCGATTAAACGTGTGGTGTGGATGATGTTATTGATATAATAGAATGGATGAAGATCACCGTATGCCAAAGTATAGACATTTGATGCCGGGGAATAAAGTTAAAATCAATCATCCTTTTCCTTTAAGATGATGATTAAAACAATAAAGAATCAAACATTGTGTAAAAATTACAAAAATATAAAGATAAAAATAATTACTCATTCCGTCTCAAAACATGTTAATCCTAAAAGTTTTCATATATATTATGAAAAAATGGTTAAATATAATTAATTTATAGCTAAAATAATCTTTTTTTGACTATCTTAAATACAAAGTGATTGAATGAATATAAATTAAAGATAAGATGAGAAACAATGCTAAAGTAGTAGCAGGTAACCTTGCTCATTACGTTTCTAGTTTCCCCACTGAATTACTACTATTTTTTAAGGGTCCCCATTGAATCATTAACAGAGACTTTTGGGTCAAAACTTGTTAGAACATGAAGGACTAGTTTATAATATTTTAACGCGCTAGGCCCTTCATACGTTATGCATGCTCAGACATCTAACAGTGACACTTGCAGATTTCGAGATAAATTGTTAGATTAAGAGAATCTTTGTGTAGTATTTATGGTGTAATGGTTGGTACAATTTGATCTATGGAAATTATATTATCTTAACTATCAGTTTCATCTTGGTATCAGAGCCTCTTCATGGCCGACGCCGATCCTACCTCCGGTGGCCTGCCACCGCCTAGCTCCATTGCTTCTGGAGCTAGTCCGGTATCTACCACAGCCATCCCATTCTCTACTCTCTCTATTGGCTCCATCACTACACCAATTAGACAAACTCTTCCCGGAAAAGGTAGCTCCATCTCTCGCAGAATCGCTAGCTCTTTATTATCCAAGATCACACCACCATTTTCCTTACCTTGTAGCTACATGCAGTGCCTTTGACTACAATCTTCTCCGATCCCAGCTCTCTCGAGTCGGCCGCCTGCTCCTCGCTTTTTATGCAAACGCAAACAATCCCAGTTCTTAATCGTCTCCTTGGCCATTCAACTCATTTTGGTGGAAGTCTGAATCAGAGTTGTACTGTTAAGCTAGATACTAGCAATTATCTGTTATGGAGATCGACGATTCTTCCCATAATTCGCGGTCACTATCTTGAAGGACATTTGTTGGGCACAGAAGCTTGTCCTCAACAATTTCTCGGTGTTTCTAGTTTTGGATCTTCCCTGAATCTTGCATATGATGACTGGGTTGCATTGGATAATCTTATCATGGGATGACTGATGGCTTCAATGACTAAATCTGCTCTACAAAAGGTAGATGCATGGATGCACATCTGTGTTTCGAGGTTTGGAATACTTGAAGTTCTTTTTAACAACAAATCAAGCTAGGATGCTTGAATATAAAGGGGCTTTGACCGCAGATGGATAAGGGTAATAGATCAATGATGGAATATTTGGCCCTCGATGAACTTATACTTAAATGGTTTGCCACCGCAGGCACCTATGTCTAAGGTCGAACTTATTTTACCGCTTGGTGGTTTAGAAAGGACTATGAATCATTATAGTCAATATTACCTCGAGGATGGAACCCTAACTTGGCAAGAGGTTCACTCAACTGGTCACACATGAATGCTTACTAGCTTGGTTCACTCCTACTGCATTTTGATGTTCCTCACCAATGTACTTCATATTGCTACACAAAATCCTGAGGCAAGGGAAGAGGTAATAACTATGGTGGTGGAAATCAGGATTCGAGTGAAGAGGCCGTGGTTACAAAGGTAATAGATGTGAAACCAAGGAAACAAAGGAGGGGAAGGAATGGTCCTAGACATGTATGTCAAGTTTGTGGTAAACCGGTCATATTATGCGGCAGTACTATATCTAAATATGATTCATCCTACACTCGAAAAGCTTCATAACAACAATGGTGCCTCTCATAACTCCTGGCAACAGGCTAATGTCGCTTATGTTGTCAGCCGCAGATACTTTATGGATCCAAGTCGGTATGCGCACAAGCTGGTGCCTCTAGTCACATTGTATCTGATCTAAATAGCCTGCATATGAGTTCAGGATATGAAGGCTCTGATGGCCTTACTGTAGGCAATGGTGAGTCCCTTCCTATTGCTCATACTGGTCATTATAGACTTCCAGTCAATTCAGTTCTAAGCTAAATCTTAATAATATCTTACATGTTCCTAAAATTACCAAAAATCTTCTTAGTGTGTCTAAATTGACCTCTGATAATCCTGTTTTCTTAGAATTTCATTCCAATTGTTGCTTTGTGAAGGATCTAATCACCAAGAAGGTGTTAGGTGTAGTGCCCGAAAGACAATTTATGTAATTGTTTTTATTTAATAAATGATAGATTTTATTTCATCTTATTATTTGCTTTGGGCTTATATTTAATACATCATTAAAACCCAAGTCGATTACATGAGCCATATAACTTAGTGTGTGTCACACATGAGATTAAGTTTATGGTGATACACTTGAACTATTAGTCCGTGGTGAACTTAATCGTAGATGGTCTATTGATTAAGCCACCATTAATGCGCCTGTAATACTTTATGGTGTGACCGTCGTGATCTCGCACTCAGCCGACATTGGTTGTCTAAGTGGGGCATTTATATATGATGAGAGTCATATAGGACTGGACCGATTCAATCTAATTTTCTCATATAATTCCGTGATTGAGAAATCTTATTAAATCACAAGATGATGATATCTGGATTAACCTTAATTCTGAAGTGATTACAGACTCCTACTTGTTTCGGGATAGGGTTTGATGTGTTCGTTAAGGATCGCTAAGAGGTGCGGTCCGAATCGCTTTCACGTTGGCACTATTCTGGAATGAGTGATAAGTGTGTGTCTCACATATATGGAATACATTCCTTCCTGCGGGAAGTAGAAAGACAATCCCCTTATTTGTTGATCCTAGAAACTTATCGATCGGCCGAGTTCAGACATTGGTTATGAACTAATTGATCACTAGTGGGTTAATGGTAAATAAGGATAAGATGTATTGAAGAAAGTTTATATGGAAATAATCCTACTTCAAGACGGATAGTTTATGGAGGGTTAGTTTGTATGAAATGATTATATCAATGGACACTTATCAACTCGACTCGACGCTTTGAGAATAAGTTGTATCTATAATCGATAGAGTTCAGCTTCGGATTTATGGTATAGTAGTTCGGAATTAATGAATTAAGTAGAAATATTCGCTCGATGAATATTTTATTTAATTTGTTGTAGTTTCTTGGTTATAGGTCCATGGGTCCTGGTTGGCTCCTAACACGCGAAAGTGTTTTCTCGCTTTATGGAACTCGAGAATAAATTAAATAATGGTCTATTTAATGAATATGCAATTTATTTATTTATTTAGTAAATAATATGTAAAATAAAAGATATTTTGTTAAATTCAATGACATTATTGGCGCCACACACGAGGATAAATTGGGAGAAGAAATTTTCTCAGATTATCTCATTTGTGTAATTAATTAATTATCTATTTGTTGATAATTAATGGAAAATGAAGAGATTGATTTTTTTGGGAATTATCTCTTATTTTGTAGCAAAAATATCTTTCATTTACGGGAATAGGTTTTGTGGTGTGAAAATGATAACTCTCTCGACTAGCTTATTTTCCTCAGATAAAGAGAGCCTCCTAAAGACAATAATACAACACTTTCTCGCGCCACTTATCAAATAAAGGAAAGAAAAATTAGTTTCTTGTTCTAGTCATTGAGAGAAGAAAAACCTAGGCTGAAAGCCGAAACATATAAATTTACACCTTTTGAAGGTGTTTTACCAAGTTTCAATCTCACGTTGCTTGTATTTAGCACTACCTGGAAAAAAAAAAAAAAAAAGAAAAAAAAAAGAGGTCAGGTCCGACACAACTTGAAAAAAAAAAAATCAGGTCCCTACATGGACTTGATTTCCTATTTTCACATAAAAGCTGCGGTCAAACAAATCCTTTAATAACATCACAAAGAAAAACTTATGCCTCCCCAACCCCCAACGTTAGAGATGAACTTTGGGACCTTTTTGAACATATATCTGCTTTCACCCTTGTACCTTGGTGTATTATTGGAGATTTGAATCATGTAATTCATGCTGATGACAAACGGGGGGGACGACTCAGAATCGGGTCCTTCAGCCAGAGCGGCTACGTGACTTAATTAGCAGTGCTAACATTTGTGAAATTCCCTTTCATGGCCCTCGTTTCACGTGGTCCGGTCCTATTCATAGCTCCACCGCTATTGAACAACGGATTGATCAGGCTCAGAACTCATATTGGTGGAATAGCTTTCAAATTATGTAATTTATCATTTACTTGTGGTGCACTCGGATCATCATCCTATCCTCCTCTCTTTGGACAACTCTCGAGCCGTGGTATGTTCCGATAAGCCTTCCGGTTCCAAGCTTTATTTGATGAAACATGCTCACTTCCAATCCTTTTTGCGAGACACATGGTGTGTCATTGATAATGATCTAAACGCCGCACTTTCTGACTTTGGTGTTAAAGCTCAGCAATGGAATAGTGCAGGAATACGACGAATTTCTCTCTCTGAGGAAATTTTTCCGCATCGAAGTCTAGATTAAATTGGATCGAAGACGGGGAAAGGAACACTCGGTATTTCCACATCTCTACTAAACGCAGGCGAAGTAACAACCAAATTCTATACCTTAAAGACGACTCCGGTAATTGGATTAGTGATCATACTTTGCTGACAGATATGGTACAACGCTTCTATATTGATGATTGAGCTAAAATCCACCCAACAAAAACAATTTATAAAGACTCAAACCGTGGTAAACTAACTCTAACCGCAGGCAATCGGTCGATTGCAGAATAGCTACAGAGCACGAGGTCGAACCCAAAGGAATCGTGGCTTGCAAGTACCAAAGTGAACGTAATGCTTAGTCTCAGGTGATCAAAGTTTTAGGTTTTGTTACTACAACGACATTAGTGATTCTAACTAACGAGTCTAAAGATATAAAGAAAGAAAGAAGATTGAACTACTAGGTTGTAAAATTGATTAAGTGGACATAGCCGAATCATGATCAAAATAGCTACTTTCACCCCAAGGAATGACAAACCGGAGTGTGCATTAAACAAACGAATCCTTACATTCAATTCCACGGTACGAACTCCTAATCCCGGTGCTAGGTTCCTCAACAACTCTTCCCCAACACCTTAAGCCTAGTCAACTAACCTTCCCAAGAGAGGTTTATTCACAAGACAATCATGCACGAGAGCCATTTAAACGTTAAAAACGAGTAACCTCGCACCACAATACGATCCTAGAACCTTTTCCCACATCCTCTCTCTCAACAACTCTCAAAAGTAATGTGTGTGATTTTTGACCTAGGTGATCAATCTAGCCCAAATCCGTTATAACAAGTTCTAAGACATGAAATATGCAAGATGTAATGATAAAAAGCACTACTCCACTCCCATTTCATCACCCAAGGGTGATTTCACCAAATTTCACATGATTCGACTATGAAAAGGGATTAGCTACTCATTATACTAATCAAAACATGCACAAAACAAGAATAAGAGCCATAACAAGTAGAAGAGAAGAGAAATATACCATTAATTTGCAGTAAATTCGAGTTTGAGCTAGAAAGTACAAAATAGAGAATCACCAAAAAGTAGGAGACTTGTTGTTTGGAATGAAAATCTAATCTAAGAAATGAAAAGATTAAGCTAAGATATGTTTGATCTACATAAATTTATCATGTTCTAAGCTATTACAAAATTCGAGCTATGAAGGGCAGAGTTTGGCTCTGTAAGATGAATAATAATCCCAAAACGGGCTAAGGGGTATTTATAGTGAGGAAAATCCTCGCAGATTTTGGTTCGAACGCTGTTTCAGATGAGTGAACGCGGCGCTCGCTGAAATTTCGGGCAAGATAGGCTTTTGTCTTGCGTAACGCCGGTTTGAAGGCAGGGAACGGCGCTCGAGAGGCCTGGAACGCCGGTTTGAAGGTGGAACGTGGCGCTCGGTGAGGCCCGAACGCACGTTTGAGGTAGTTGGCCGAACCCGGGCGTTTGAAGGGTTGAACTCGCTTGACTCGCAACTCGAACGCCGGTTTGGGCTTCGAACGCCGGGTTGGGGATCTGGGAACGCTGGTTTGAGAGTTCCAAACGCGCGCTTGGACCCTCAGGCCACCAATTCTTCACTTTTTCTCCTTTTCCACCTCTTTTCTCGCCTCGGTCATGTTTCTCATTGTAAACCATTGCCTTCGGGTCATCGAGACACCAATACCCTACATCATCACAATAACAAAAAACAACCAAAACATTCCAAAGGGTAAACGTGCTCGGAATGGGGTCAATATCATCAAAAAAGGGTGGTAAACTATCAAAATGACGGAATTACCCCCGTGCAAGCAGAACTCACAATATTACCGAAAGTGGTCTAAATCATCCAAAAATAATGAAAATGTGGTAAACGGAGGCCAAACAATGTAGCGGAGTCACGTGAAAGTTGACTCATCAACCACCCCACACTTAGCCTTTGCTCGTCCCTCGAGTGAAATAGGCGTTTTAAATCAAACCAAGGATTCAACATCGTGACATAGGTGCTACTATCCACACCCTCGAGGTAACCACAAAGTAAGAAATATAACATATACACAACGGTTATAACATTATCAAGAAAGTGGAGTGTGTGGTGCCAAGCTAAAAACCAAGTGCTCAAAATGATTGTCGGGCTTGAATCCCACCAAAAGTCTACCAACCGTTTCATACCTACTAGCCTCTCCACTAATCAAGGTCACTAAGTTTGGACACGATCGGGTAGGACTTGAAGGGTTATAACGTTAAAGCTAGGTAATTCCGGTTAATCTAAAAGGATATTTTAGAACCGGAGAAAAGCTATAATGAGTGAACCTAATCAACAAGTGTACCACTTTATCTCTACCATACAAACCACCCAAACTCCTTTTGATTAGTTTAAACACTTTGGGAACCATAGGATACTAACATACCCGAACTCATTGCCTAATTCAACTATGTTTCAAGTCTCATAAGGTGAGATCGAATACATTAGCACCTATCTCACTATCCCAACCCTTAACATCATAAAAATAACTTTTGAGCTCATTTCTTTGATTCCAACCCTTTTATTTATAAACACCAAACTTTTATTCTTTGAGAACTTTCTAATTTATTTTGAACTTTGATTGATCGTTTTTTTTTTTTTTTTTTTTTTTTTTGTTTGAAGATAATGAAAAATTTCACAGATTTTTCTTTTCTTTTTGGGCCCAAACCCAAACACTAGGCTCAAATGAGCCCCTCTTCTCCTTATAGCTCCAAACAAGGAAATACCAACCCATCAAATCATCATTTTCCCCACCCCACACTTGCTTTAGCAAGTGTGGCCTAACAAAAGACTAGTCCACTGTAGGTAAGAATGAAGGGAAAGTGACCATAAATAAAGCTCAAGGTAGGTTTTCGATCGAGTAACAAAACGCTATAAGATTTAATGGTGGTCGACCATTCTACCAAGGCCGAGAGGGCATGAAGGTCTAATGTGTGGGGTAAGGCTTATTTGGCTCTCGTTGGTCAAAGAGACGCCATGACCGTCATCCCGTGTCCTACTTAGATAAACCTTTTTATTTTTCGCCGAGACTATTGGTACGAGAGGTGGTAGTAATCAAATTATGCACAAAGTGTAGCTTTCGGTGAAAATAATAAACTCCATTTTCAAGATAATATCAAACCGAAGTGCATACGTCGGGGCCCTACTAAGATGGCCACCACTCGACTATAGACATAGCACAAACAACACAAAGTGTCGGGAACCCTTGAAAAATTTTAAAAATTACCATAAATCGACTTCGAGCCCGGTCATAGTCAAGTATACCACAAATTTAAGCATATTTGTTCATTTTCACAAGAAAACGGCTAAGTCTCCCCACCCCACACTTAAACTAAACACCGCCCTCAGGTGAGAGAGAAAAGAAAGGAGGACTTAGTTTGCTTAATCAAACCCGGCAGTAAAGCGCGCAACCGATACTAAACTCGTGACACCCTCGTATAAGTCCATCCCAAACCTAAAGCGAACAACAGTAAACAAAGAAAGCGCATGCACGGAAAAGTCCACGTAAGCTAAAGATCAAGCAATAGATAAACGGGAAAGCGTAAGAAAAACGAGTCCATGCTACTAAACGATATCAAAGCATGACGAGGGAAATGGGGTATGCAATGGACGGATACATCATAACAATAAAACTCGTGAACATCCACGCATGCGATATACTATGCCAAAGTAGCAATAAATATCCCAATAAAATGTCAATCGCAAGGGAGAAAAACATGCACGGTCAAACAGCCTCGATATGGTGAACAATGATTACAAGTGCATAGCAAAAGTCAAAAGTCAAAAGTCAAAAGTCAACCCACCTCAAAGTGAATCACAAAAATACCCACAAAAAGAGACTAGCTAAAAGAGACTGCAACTCCTCAAAAGAAATGCAGAAATAATGAAAACAAGCTAGCCGCTCTGCCCTCAGACATCAAACCTGAGGATCTCTGTAGGCTTTGGAAGATGGTGCAACACAAAGAATCGCACTCTCAGTCATGTAGTCTCAAAGAAGACTCCGCCCCCACTGCCTCTCGACCAGATTCGCCTCGCCAGGCCCTGCCATCTCGCCTCAACATCCAACGAATCATCTCGCCTCATTCTCTATTCGAACCTCGACCCTCATCGGACTCATCCTCTAGCAAAGCTCTCGTAATCCGCCGCAGATCGCTCTATCTCGTGTGTATCGGAAGGAAGAAGTATCCAAGGCTCAGGCGGAAGATGGATCTCGCTGAGCTCGAGCTATCGCTTTTCCTGGTTCTTCAAAGAACCCATTCATCATGATCCGCAGATCGCCCATCCAATCTCGCCGCTGTGTGTTATCAACACCCCCGCCTCTCGCCAACCCACGGTTCCTCCGTGAAAGGTATGGTGGGTAGGTAGGAGGTAGAGTGGTGGCGAGGTGGAAGGTCCAGAATCGGAGGTGGTGGAATGGTGGTGGTGGTGATATCGGTGAGGGAGGTGGTGGTACAGCAGGTGGTGGTGGAAGTGAGGTAGAGGTGAAAGGCCGGAGGACCGTGGTGGAGCCGTCTGAAAGTGTAGGGCCGAGAAGAAGACGAGCATTGAACGACTTAGGCATGATAGGCAAAACTTTGCTCCTCCTAACTGATCATCTCAGATACTCACCAACTCGTGCATCTCGACACAACCCGTAAATCAAGTAGGGGCACATAATCAACCGACGCTTGTTTTTCCTCGGTTTTCCCAAACTCCGCAAAATCGCCCTCCCCACGCCTACTTTCAACTTATAATGTAAAGCGTACAACAACCGTAGATCCTGATGTGAAAGTGTGTGATGTTGTCCTTAGGTAGTAGATTTATTCGGGAGAACTTAGCCTTGACTTTCCAATCGCCGGGCCAAGTCGCTGCCAACAATCGATCGCTGTGTGTTACCCTTTCGACATCCATTGCAACTCGGGTTGATTTCTACCTCATCTCGCCTCCAGTGGTCCTCAAGATTACCCCAACTCTCCTTGTCTTGAAACCACTCCTCATAATGAGCGCCTACTAGATAGCCGGTGTCCTATAAAACTATTAATCGCTTCGACCGACCACGGACATTCACTCCACGCACCCAAACCGTCCTCTCTAAATCACCACAAGAAAGTTAGCATACCATTCCCGGACTATCGACAAGTTCAAGTTGCCCTCGGGTTCCAAGATAAGGTTATTCCAAATTTCTACTCCTCAAATTATCCACAAACGGCTTCGTACCACCTTCAAATCTAGCCTCTCTTTCAAAGCACATCTTCTTATCGACTATGAACTCCTCGTAATTACTCAAGGCTTTGGGCGGTAAACGCATGTCGTAAGGAAGTCGGGTCGACGAGGGTAAGCCGCCGGTTGCGCTCGTGGAAGTCCGAGGAATAGGCCGAGTATGTGGAGGCTTGGGGTTGAGAAACCGGGGACGAAATACCTAGGTAAGACACGGACAGGGTGCCTCATCACAAAAGCGCAGCCTCCTCATCGCTATCATCATCGCCATCGCTAGAATTTTGACCTCTCAAGATCGGGCTTGAAATCTTCATCTCAAGTCTCATCTCTAAGCCGCCCACTCTAATAGCTCTAGGTGTTTTGCGCCGAACCTCTCCCGGCTCATCGATCCTAATACCACCGCCTCTCGCTCGAACCGTGGTTTTCTGCTTCTTAGATTGACTCTTACCAACAACATGCATTTTACCCTTCCCTTTATCCCCTATCTCTTTCCGTTTACCTCCTGCCATCTTCCTATATCAAGGGTAACGACAACACAACCAACACACGGCAAACCGACCCGATTATCGTCCAATACGGGATTTCAAAACAACCAAACCAAACCACCCATAACAACAACCACCACACACCACAAGGCCAAGAACACAATCAAACAAACAAGAAACAAGGTACATAATCAATGCCAATTTACAAACGGGGTAGGGGAAAAAATTGAAAAGAAATTCAAAAATTAATCCTACTCAAAACGGAAATGCAAACCAAAAAGTACATGTCTTATGCTTAGATTAGCCTGTGTGAGTGTTGTGGAGTGACTAACGAGCCCCGAAACAAACGAAAAGGTGAAAATCGACTATGGTGAAAAAACCACCCAAGCACCGATCGAACCGGGAATCGAGGGATTGTTGTTTGATTTGAGTTTAGAAAACAAAAGAGGGACCGTGAGGTGTTGATTGCAACAAAATCGCCAAAACGGGTTAAACGAAGATTTTCGCTGCTAAAAGCGGAAGGGCGGCGACGGAACGGCGATTAGGTCTGCGGAATTCGATTTTGGGAACGCTGGTTGGGGAAGAGGGGTATTTATAGAGAAGCGGTTCAAACGCACGCTTGAAAGTAAGGAACGGCGCTTTCGATAGCTCAAACACACGCTTGAGTGGTGGAACGGGCGCTCGATGGCCAAAAGTTAATCGAGGATCAGCGGGTCCAAACGCTGGTTCGGGAGAGATGGGAACACACGCTTGATGAGCCGGGAACGCACGCTTGATCATTGGGGAACGACGCTTGAAAAACAGGAATCGGGCGTTTGGAAACGAAACGGCGCTTGGAAGCGGGGATGGATACTGGATATATGAGGCTCAAACGCCGTTTAGTTTAGAAAAGCCGGGAACGCGACGCGTTTGAGGAGATGGGAACGCACGCTTGGACGCTGGGAACGTATGCGCTTGAGAGCAAAACAGGGAAAACAGGAAGACAGTGGAAACCACTCCACACTCACATCTAACCACCCTAGACCAATCTAGACTCTTACTCAACCAACTTAAACCACAAAAAGTGGTGGGTTGCCTCCCACAAAGCGCTTCTTTTGTTTTACGTCGTTGGCTCGACAAGATGGATTATACGGTGCCAACTTTTTCAAAGTTATACCGCTGGCACAAGGCTAGAAAGGGTAGAAATATGGAAGGATGGATTCGTAATTATACTGAGTCAAGATTTAAAGTCCATGACAAGACTTACAAGATTCATCACAAGTACGTATGGTCTTCAAGGTGCACTATTTCTAGTGCTTCATCGTAAGGCAACCTCTCATACCTCTTCAACCGCAAGCCATTAGTGGTAAACGTACAAACTTAGGATGGGTGATTTCAATAGCACCGGACGGGTAGACTTTTGACACAACATAGGACCGGACCACCTAGACTTCAACTTCCTTGGAATGTATGCAAACGAGTATTGTAGAATAAGACTTCGTCACCTCATTGAAAACACGAGGTTTAATCAACTTATCATGGAGTAACTTAGTCTTTTCCTTATATTTCGTGGAAAGGTCATAAGCATAAAAGGCGGAACTCATCTAGTTCATTCAATTGGGCCACACGCTTCACCAATTAAGGTGTCATCGAGATTTAGCATTTTGATGGCCCAATAAGCTTTGTGTTCGATCTCTACGGGAAGATGACAAGATTTGCCATAGACTATCATGTAAGGTGACATGCCTGTGGGTGTCTTAAAGGCTGTCCTACGGGCCCACAAAGCATCATCTAACTTTAAAGACCAACTCTTGACATTCGTGTTCACCGCCCTCTCTAAGATACGCTTAATACCCCTATTCGTGACTTCAACTTGACCACTCTGCTTGGGGATGGTAAGCGGTACCTAACTTGTGTTTCACTCCATACTTCTCTAAAAGTTTATCAAACGGCTTGTTGGCAAAATGACTTCCGTTATCACCGATTATAGCACGTGGCACCCCAAACCGACAAAAGATGTTCTTTCTAAGAAACCGATAACAACATTCCTATCATTGGTGGGTGAAGCTAAGGCTTCACCCATTTGGACACATAATCACACGCGATCAGATGTACTTGTTACCACACGAAGAGGATAGGGCCCATGAAATCAATGCCCCACACGCCAAAAAATCTCACACACAATGATCGGCTTCGAGGCATCTCACCCTTCTTGATATACGACCGACCTTTGACAAGCGCCATAAGATTTCACGTAAGCATGTGTATGTCTCGAATAGAGTGGGCCAATAGAGCCCACTTTGCAACACTTTCAGCGGTTCTTTGCTCCCCGGAAGTGGCCTCCGGCCTCTTTGTCGTGACAAAATGAAAGAGCACTCAAAATTTCACCCTCCGGGATGCACCTCCTCAAAATGCCATCCGAACACAACCTATACAAACAAGGATCTTCCCACACATACTTACCCACCTCACTAAGGAATTTACACCTTTGGTTCGAGTCAAGGTCGGGATCTACAAAACCGCACTCGTGGTAGTTGACAAAAGGAGCGAACCAAGGACTACCTTCCTTACCGACTTTTAGAAAGTTTCCTTTTAGCCGGGAGAAGGTGTCCAGTGTGTATATAGTTGCTCATGAGGAAAGAGCCATTTATCTCCCTTTGTGCCTTAATCAACTCCTCACTAAGCTCCATACGACTTTAAGTGGTCGGCCACGACGTTCTCACAACCTTTCCTATCTCGGATCTCTAAATCAAACTCTTGCAAGAGCAAGATCCACCTCAAGAGGCGGGCTTGGCATCTTGCTTGGCAAAGAGATAACGCAAAGCGGCATGATCCGTGTGGACAACTACCCGAGAACCTACGTAGATGAGACCGAAACTTATCGAACGCAAAGACAATCGCTAAAAGCTCTTTTCAAAGTGGTGGTGTAGTTCTCATGGCTGGATTCAAGGTGTGACTAGCATACGCAATAGGCTTGAAGATTTTGTCGATTTTTTTGACCGAGGACCGCACCAACCGCTGTGTCACTCGTGATCACACATGAGCTCAAATTCTTGATCCCATTTCGGGCAACTAGATGGGAGCGGATACAAGCAGCTGCTTGAGCATCAAAAATGCTTCACACAAGTTTTGTCAAAATCAAACGGGATGTCTTTTCCAAGAAAAGAGTAAAGAGGACGGGCTATTTTCGAGAAATCCTTAATGAACCTACGATAGAACCCCACATGGCCTAGAAAACCCCTAAGAGTCTTTAGGTTGGTGGGCATAGAAGCTTAGCTATCGCTCTACCTTAGCCTTGTCTACCTCTATACCCTTACTAGATATCTTATGCCCTAAGACTATCCCCTCCGTAACCATTAAATGACACTTCTCCCAATTTAGCACCAAATTTGCCTCCTCACATCTACTCAACACCTTTCAAGATTATCTAGACATTCCTCAAAGGAATCACCAAATACACTAAAATCATCCATAAAGACTTCTAAAATTTTTTCTATCATATCCGCAAATATGGCAACCATGCACCGTTGGAATGTCATGGTGCATTACACAACCCAAAAGGCATCCTACGGAAGGCAAAGGTACCATGGTGGGCAAGTATGTAGTCTTTTCTTGGTCCTCTAAAGCCACATGTATTTGGTAATACCCACTAAACCCATCAAGAAAACAATAAAAGGCATGGCCACTCAATCTCTCCAACATTTGATCAATAAAAAGGAGGGAAATGATCTTTACGGGTTTGGTCATTTAGCTTACGATAATCAATGCAAATTTATGACCACTTACCAAACGCTTTAGGCACCTCCTCACCTTTGTCATTGATCTCCACGGTCATACCTCTTTCTTCGGCACCACTTGGGTGGGACTCACCCGCTTGCTATCCGAGATGGCATAGATAATCCCTAGCTTCAACATTGTGACCACGCCCTTCCTCACAACCTCTTTGAGGTGTGGATTGAGCCTTCTTTGGGGTTGCCTTACCGGCTTTGCTCCATCTTCCGTAATAATCTTGTGTTGGCAAATGGTGGGACTAATACCCTTAAGATCGCACATCTTCCACCCAAAAGCACGCTTTATGCTCTTAAGCATCCTCACTAACTCATTTTCTGCAAAGCCGTTAGCAGGTAAGAAATAATCAAAGGAAGTAAATCATCATTTTCAAGAAAACATACTTCAAATGAGGTGGAGCGCTTCATTTTCAAGTCTTTGGTGGGTCCTCAATTGATGGCTTCTCCAACTCTCCTTCAAGCCCAAGATCAATCTTCTCGGTCCACCTTTCACCCACGAAAAGCCGCTCTCTTCAAGCTCTTGTGCTTCCTCTTCCAATTCCTCTTCTTCATCATGTTCAGCACTCACTCCTTCCATGCATTCCTCGGATTTATCTTTATATTCCCGCATGTCAACATGTTCAAACGCAGGATATATAGCATCAATAGAAAACAAATCCTCGGTGCTCTCCTTAGATGTTTCATGGCTTTATAGACATTGACCGTGACTTTTCATCTCCAACTCTCAAAATAATCTCTCCACTCGCAACATCTATCGAGTCCTCCCGGTATAAAAAGTGGACGCCCTAACAACAAAGGTGTTTTGGAGTCCATCTCCATGTCTAGTACCACAAAATCTACCGGGAAGGCAAACTTATCCACTTTCACTATGACATCCTCTATCACTCCCATAAAGCTCCTAATAGACCTATCCGCCATTTGAAGTGGTCATCCCCGCTGGCTCCAACTCTCCTAAAGTTAAGACTCTCATATATATCACGGGCATTGCTTACACTAGCCTCAAATCACATAGAACACTAGGAAAATGAGTCGTACCAATAGTAACCGGGATAGTAAAACTACCTTTGTCTCTAACTTTCGGGGAATCTAGACTTTCCATCAAAAATAATGAACACTCTTTATTTAAACACACAACTTCTTGCATTTTACCCTTTTAGTTAGCAACTCTTTTTAAAACTTACAATACGAGGGCATGTTTGCAAGTGCTTCTAAAAGGAATGTTCAAATCAATTTTTCGCAAAATCTCAATAAATCGGGTTTGAGCCTTATTCAAGCAACTTTGTCTATGATTCTGGGGGATAGGGGAGGGTACTCAAATCAAAATCTTTAGAAAGAGGAGGGATCATACCTTTCTTACCTTTAAGTGCGTGGGAAGACGGCTCTTTCATTGGCTCTTTCCTTCTCTTCTAGTTGGTTCCTCCTCTTCACATCGATAACCACAAAATCTCCCTAGCTTTGAGCTTTTTCCTTTCCAATTCCTTCTTCTTGACATACTCCCATGATCTTCATCATCTTCAATCCCGCCTATATCACCGCCCATAGCTCCCGCCTGGCCTCAATAGAGCTTTTCTAGCCTTGTCCTCCCATAGGACTTTCTTTTCTCCATTAGTTCTCAACACCTTACCACTTCGAAGTTAAGATGGCGCTTACACTTCTTGGATTCTTTTCGGTGTTACTCGGTAGACCGCCTTCAACTCGAACATGTTCTACCACTTGACCAAATTGTGTCTCAAGATTTTTGATGGCGGACCCATGTTTGTAGCTCATCTCAACCATGTCTTTCTTGATTTCGCAAGATTTTTGTTCATTTGTTCCAAGATGACATCGGGTTGAACTCTTTTGGGGTATAGAGCCAAAGGAGGAGGGTTTTGATGATTGTTAGAACCTTGTTGATTATACCTCCTTGATGCCTTTGGTGTGGAGGTTGATAGACTTGCCCTTGTGAAGATTGGTTTTGATTTTGGCCTTGTCTATAACCTTGGTTTTGGCCTTGGTTTTGATTACGGTTCCAACCTTGATTGTTGTTATTCCTCCAAGAACCATCACCTTGATTTCCATAGTTCCCTCCTTGACCTTGTCCCACATAGTTCACATCTTGGGATTCTTCATACGGTTGCCCACCTTGTTGTTCCCCATATATTGGCCTTGATAGGGGCTTTGTGGACTGAGTTTGATATCGGGACCTCAGATTCCATTGCTCCACAGAGCAAATGCCCATCATCCGCTTAGCCAACTCATTCATGTTATCTTGAGATAGAGTACTAGGTTGCCCATGAGTTGAGGGGATCGAGGATAAGCCATATTTTGAGCTTTGGTCGTCATCCTACAATCCTTTGCCGAATGTGATCCACTACAAATTTGGCAAAGCTTAGCACGCCATTCTCCTTTTGCAATCTCCCCAACCGTTGCTCCATCGCTTGTACTTGAGCATGATATTGATCACTTGCCTCTACTTCTTTAACTTCAACCAAACCGGCTTCTTACTTTTGTCCCTTTTCTACTCGACGATATGTATTGCCTCAAGTCTCGAAATCTTCTCAATTTGGTTCATAGCCACTTCTGGTACCATACTCATAATATCTCCATTGCACGTAAGCATGCAAGGTACTTTGATGCACTTGGTCTAAACCCGGAAGAAAGCATGAACTACCTCAGACGATCTCAACTGCGTGCCTCGGCACTCCTCAACAAAGCCTTAAACCGATCCCATGATTCATGTAGCTCTTCTCCTTCATAAGCATTAAATGACATGATAGCTTCCTTCATATCCATGGTCTTCAAGGGGGTAATATTTGAGTAGAAAAGTTTTAACCACTTCTTCCCATGTGTAGAGAATCATTAGCAACGAGTCATACCACCTCTTAGCTTGCTCTTTCAAGGCTTAACGGAAAAGCATAAGATTGAGCGCTTCGTCACTCACTCCATTGATCTTTGTCGAGTTCACTATTTGGAGAAAGTGATCAATGAATAAGTGAGGATTTTCTAAAGTCGTTCCCTTGAATATAGCGTTGTCTCCCAACAAATGTATGATGTTTCTATTCAATTCCAAGTTGTTGGCGGCTACCGGCGGCATTTGGATTGACTATGCCCCATGTTTTCCGTAGAGCTAGCACAAAATCTCTACAAGTCAAACCACCTTGGTTTTGCTCTTGTTGACCGTTAAACCAATTTGGCATCGCGCTTGCACCTTGATTGTGAGCTTGGTTTTGGTTCTCATGAAACCGGTTCAACATCCATGCATTGAATTGTTGCATAAGAGCGGGATCCATTTGATTCCCTGGGCCTCATGTTGAACATTCTGAGGTATAGGTCCGTTCGCATTCACCGCATTGTTTCCTTGTCCATTCCCACCTCCTTGTGCATTATTGTTGACAAGAGGCGGGTTTGGAACTGGAATTCCATTATCATTCCCCAAATTTCCTTCCAAACCTTGTCCACCTTGTTGTGCCATGTCGGATCCTTCTCCCAACTCACCCAAACTATTCTCTTCAAGGACCGGAATCGACTCTCTACTTGACGACCTCTTCTTCGTTGACTATTTCTACGCCGCGTAAGCTTCAATTCCGCCTATGTAAGGTTCGGGAGTGGTGTTTGAGATCTCCGGTCATGCACTACAAAAAGCAAACAACAGAAAACAAGAAATAAAACCTAGGCCCAAGCCTTCGGTTCACTTGCTGATATCACAAATAGCACACAATTCCTCGGCAACGGCGCGCCATTTTGATTGAGCTAAAATCCACCCAACAAAACAATTTATAAAGACTCGAAACCGCTGGTAAACTAACTCTCTAACCGGCAGGTCGGTCGATTGCTAGAATAGCTACAGAGTGCTGAGGTCGAACCCAAAGGAATCGTGGCTTGCAAGTACCAAAGTGAACGTAATGCTTAGTCTAGTGATCAAAGTTTTAAGGTTTTGTTACTACAACGACGCCAAGTGATTCTAACTAACGAGTCTAAAGATATAAAGAAAGAAAGAAGATTGAACTACTAGGTTGTAAAAATTGATTAAGTGGACATAGCCGAATCATGATCAAAATAGCTACTTTCACCCCAAGGAATGACAAACCGGAGTGTGCATTAAACAAACGAACTCTTACATTCAATTCCACGGGTACGAACTCCTAATCCCGGTGTTAGGTTCTCAACAACTCTTCCCCAACACCTTAAGCCTAGTCAACTAACCTTCCCTAAGAGAGGTTTATTCACAAGACAATCATGCACGAGCCGCTTAAACGTTAAAAACGAGTAACCTCGCACCACAATACGATCCTAGAACCTTTTCCCACATCCTCTCTCTCGAACAACTCTCAAAAGTAATGTGTGTGATTTTTGACCTCAGGTGATCAATCTAGTCCAAACTGCTATAACAAGTTCTAAGACATGAAATATGCAAGATGTAATGATAAAAAGCACTACCCACTCCCCAATTTCATCACCCAAGGGTGATTTCACCAAATTTCACATGATTCGACTATGAAAAGTGGATTAGCTACTCATTATACTAATCAAAACATGCACAAAACAATTAAATAAGAGCCATAACAAGTGTAAGAGAAGAGAAATATACCATTAATTTGCAGTAAATTGAGTTTGAGCTAGAAAGTACAAAATAGAGAATCACCAAAAAGTAGGAGACTTGTTGTTTGGAATGAAAATCTAATCTAAGAAATGAAAAGATTAAGCTAAGATATGTTTGATCTACATAAATTTATCATGTTCTAAGCTATTACAAAATTCGAGCTAATGGGGTGGGGTAAAGGGGTATTTATAGGTGGAGGAAAAATGCGCATTTTGGTTCAACGCTGTTTCAGATGAGTGGAACGCGCTCGCTTGAAATTCCAGGCAGCTTAGTGGCTTTTGTCTTGCGTAACGCCTGGTTTGAAGGTGGAACGTGGCGCTCAGAGAGGCCTCGAACGCCGGTTTGAAGGTAGGAACGCGCGCCGAGAGGCCTCGAACGACGCTTGAGGTAAGTGGCCGAACCCGCCGCTTGAAGGGCTGAACTATGTTTGACTCGCAACTCGAACGCTGGTTTGGGCTTGAACGCCAGCTTGGGGATCTCGAACACTGGTTTGAGAGTTCCAAACGGCGCTTGGACCCCGTGCCACCAATTCTTCACTTTTTCTCCTTTTCCACCTCTTTTTCGCGCCGGTCATGTTTCTCATTGTAAACCATTGCCTTTTGGGTCATCGAGACACCAATACCCTACATCATCACAATAACCAAAAACAACCAAAACATTCCAAAGGGTAAACGTGCTCGGGAATGTGGTCAATATCATCAAAAAAGGGTGGTAAACTATCAAAATGACGGAATTACCCCCGTACAGAACTCACAATATTACCCCGAAAGTGGTCTAAATCATCCAAAAATGTGCTGAAAATGTGGTAAACGGAGGCCAAACAATGTAGCGGAGTCACATAAAGTTGACTCCTATCAATTGACCTTTACACCGCTGAGCCAGTCTTGCCCTTACCAAATGGCCTTTTCGAGCCCTCCATCAACCATGCGGACAAAAGACTTTGAATCATCCAAATGAGCACCGGGAGGTGAAAGCAAGCAATTTTTGACATTGGGGCTCTTAAATCCCCGGTCCCGACGGTTTTCCTCCGGTTTTCTACCAATAGGACCGGGATACGGTCGGTCCTCTCTCACCAATTGGTTCTCAAAGCCTTCAAGAACGCCAATTTCTTCGCCTATGAACCGAACCTTTATTGCTTTAATACCAAAAGCAGCAAAACCACCGAACGAGTCTTCCATTACGGCCAATTGCTCTTACCAATGTCACGGCAAAATTATTACCAAAATTATCGCGAACCGCCCGAGGTTGATCATCGATAAAATTGCGGACCATAGCCGCAGCGCTTCATACCGGGAGGCAAACTTGAGATAATATTATCGCTGCACAAGAAGTTTTGTATACTACGCGTAAGAAAGGAAAGAAAGTGGATCATGATCATCAAAGTAGACTCGAGAAAGCTTACGATATAGTTAGTCGACTTCCTCCGCCATATTCTCCATATTGTGGGTTCATCGACTCTTTGTTGGACATTATAATGTACTCACTCGAGCACCTCACTTGAAATCTTATGGAATGGACAACCTCAAGGCTTTCAACCCCGTCGCGCCTAAAACAGGGCGATCCTTTGGCTCCCTATCTATTTGTCATAGTCATGCAAGTGCTGAGCTGCCTTATCCACCGCTCGATCTACCAGGGTGATTGGAAACCGATAGCTGTGTCTAGTGGAGGGCCAAAACTCTCTCATCTTTTCTTTGCAGATGACCTACTCCTCTTTCGTAAAGCAAGCTGTTGAATGTGCTCATGTGATTGATCAGTACTAAATGATTTCAGCCTTCTCGACAGAAAGTTAGTGTGGCTAAATCAAAATTTTCCACGCCCTCGAACACACATCCGCATACTATCTCGTGCATATCAAGTCGCTTTTAGAATGTCACACATAACCCATCTTGAAAATATCTTGGGGTACCTTTACATCATACCCGGGTGAGGAAGGAGGACTTCTAAAGCATACTTGATAAAGTCCGAAATAAACTACGCCTTGGAAGGCACGCACTCTTTCCAAAGTCGATCGTGCTATCCTTTCTCAAATCGTTTTCCACGACGCCTTACTATCAAATGCAAACGGTAAGACTTCGCTTCGCGGATCGATGAACTTGACAAAATAATCCGATCTTTCTTTTCGGGACATGAAACGGATAGTGAGAGGCTTACATTTAATTGCGTGGAATCACATTTGTCAACCCAAATCTATCGGTGGCCTGGGTATCCGTAGTGCTAAGGACATGAATCTTCGCATTTCTAGCAAACCGGCCTGGCACTTACTAACTTCTCCGGAGAAATTCAGGTTCAATTGTTAAAATCAAGTATGGCTCCTTTGACACACCCAAATCGAATTGCTCTACAATTTGCTGGCATATTTGTTCACCGCAAACACCATCCGCAATCTTTGTTGATTTTGATGAGGCCGAAATGCCATTTGAAACTAACGCCCTCAGGTAAATTTTCGTGAGCTCACCTATCAGCGAGATTCACCAAACACAAGACGCCGAGATGAGTAGCACTTGAGTCTTATTTGGGCAATCAAGGCGGCCCTCAGAGGTAATCTCCTATTATGGCAAATTTATCGTGATGCTTTACCAACGGGCGGTCTTCTTGCGGCTGTGGGTATTTGTGAGGATGATACATGTTTCGCTCTGCGGCACACACCCCAAACCGGTCTTCATGTAGCAAGCGGATCGCTTGGACTTTCAACACGTGGAAACAAATCATCCATCCGTACCATTGAAGGTCATTCACATCCGCCATGACACACCATCCTGGCTCAAACTCGCTTTTGAAGATAAATACGATAAAGACGCATAACATCGCTGGAGATTCCTTTTCGTGAACTTGTGATGAGCCTCCGCATCAAGGCGCAATAAAGAATACCACGCCCGACACCTCACGACCCCCAAGATGATTTTCATCTCGTAATCTATTCGCCGTTCTCAAAACTTGTACTAATGGCTTTGCTTCGATGTTGTTTTTCATGATATGTAACCTACTATAGCTTTGTTTGTACAGTTTATGCAGCTTCTTTTTTTTATAAATAAATATCCTGCTCCGAACAAATAAAAAAAAAAAAAAAAACATCACAAAGAAAAACCACAAATAGCCTGTCCTAGGTCTAACAACACACAGTGTGGGTATCATACGATAGCAAATGCTAAATTTCATCTCTTTTTTTTTTTTTTTTTTTTTTTTTTTTGCCGGAAAAGAAAAATTACATTATCAAACAATGATAGTTAGCCAACTCCTGGCTCCCCAAAAGTGAAAACGCATCAAGGTCAGTGTCCTGCCTCCTCAAAACCTCACCTGACAAATGAGGAAAAGTACGGCAACAACCGACCCATTGAAATTCAAGACCACTAATACTTATATAGCTGCTAAATAAATAATACTCCCTCGTCCCATAATACAAATCTTTATCACTCTCTATTCTTATTCTTATTCTAAAATACAAATCTTTATTAAAATACCAATAGAAATCCATAAGATAGTTCACTTTTCCCTGAGAGAAGAGTATATCCAAGGGTTTAATGTTCTAACGGAAAAACATGCCCCTCTTCACCTTCTCCTTCAATGCAGGGAGCGTCAGCAAGAACTGTATTCCGTCCTCCAACTTTGACATTAATCTTCAAGGATAAGTTAACAAGATACTGGTGCTGCTTTTGCCTATCCTTTAACACCTGCTCAGCCAAACAGCATTGATATACAAGTCCAAGATCTGTCTTACAAATACGTTTCAAATCACCTGCACAAAACATATCAAAGAAACAAGACCATGCATTTATGAGGGGTTTACCATTGCCATTTGCCAGGAAATAAGTCTGGGGTGGGTGGGGGTATGGAATCAAGAAAACGCATCTTTACCATTTAGTGAGCCATTCTTGTCTGGCAGAATAACAATCAGCAAGTCAAGTTCCTTCCCTTGCAGACGAGTCATTGCATATTCAAAGATAGCCTTCAAAACACTCTCTACTTCATTCGAGTAGGCTGTTATTGGAAGCATAACAGGCTTATGCTCAAAAGTCTATACACACAAAAAAAGATCAAAGCAATACAAAAATCAAGTTGGTCAAGACAGAATTCAGAGTGGAACAATAACATTCAAACATGAAAAAAGTAGATTAAACGTGTACATAAACTCACCATTCCAGAATTTGAGCATATCTTAGCAAGCTCCTGACAGAACCCAAAAGCAGTACATTCGTTAACTCTGCTAGCAAAATTCACACAGATCCAGTGGTTGACTATTCCACCATTAACCATTTTCTGGTAAGGAATTCAAAATCAAATAAAGCCTCCAAAACAGTCGAGAAGAAAAACAAACAAGCAAGTGTAGCACCTTTGAAGTAGTAGGTGCAGGCAGATTTGTTGGCTGATAGGGTGAAATCGCTTGATGCAGGTCGGGTGATAGACTAGTAGACCCACCATAAGGTGGCTCGCCACCTCGGGGCTGAGGTTTTGCGCCTCCTCTGGATGCTGTTGTGGTGCCTGAGATGAAGTATCATCTCCAAGATATTTTGTAGGACTACCAAAGGGCGCTTTGAAGTACTAGGTGCAGACCGATATGGTGGCTGATATGGTGAAATCGCTTGATGCAGGTCGGGATATTGTAGCCTAGAAGGCCCAACAAAAAGAGGCCTGCCACCTCGGGGCTGAGGGGTTGCATCTCCTACTGGATGCTGTTGTGTTGCGTGAGATGAAGAACTATCATCTCCAACAGATTCTCTAGGACTCCAAAAGGGCAACTTTGAATTATTAGGTGCAACCTGATATGGTAGCACTGTCGCTTGGTGCAGGTCAGAAGATCGTGGCCTAGAAGGCCCGGGCTGAGGTGTGGCACCTCCTCTTGGGTACTGTTGGTGGTTTCCACCTTTTTGCTGAAATTCAGGTCCAGCATAATACCGCTGTGCCTGAGGTGCTGGAGGTCCGCGTCCCCCACGGCCTCCCGTATGCCCACCACGCCTTCCAGACTGATATCCACTCCTTCCTCCACTCTGATATCCGCCCTGATGCTCGGATATCTGCTGAAATTGTTCTTGTCCCTGTGGCCGTATTCGCCCACCAGCAAACTGATATCCACTTCTTCCACCACGTTCAACTCCTGCTAACTCACCAGAGCTGTGGCCCTCACTGGGAACTGAAGTTCGCCTCTCCTCACCATGTTAACTGCAACAACAAATGAACGAATTGAAAAGAAAAATAAAAATAACAATACAGGTATAATGGATGCACAAATGACACCAAATAAAAACATATAGTAATCAACAAAGCTAGTGAAGTTATGAAGTAATGAAAAAACAATGCATGCCCTCTGCCCAATAAAAATGCAACAACACACGAGATACATAAGCAATCATTTAGCAAGACAACATGAATCGCAATGCACAACCAAGAACACACACTGCTTCCACCTGACAAAAACTTGTAAAAATAGAGCCTATTATTTTTTCAATTAAAAATAGAGCAAACAGTCAGATCTCATCCATAAAATGCTAAAAAGAGCACATCAAGCCGACTGATGTGTCAGCAAAACCTCACTCCCTCTAGCTTCACCTCCCTACAGACGATTTACCTGAGTAAAACGCTTGAAAACAGAGGAAAAAAAAGCAACCTTCTTAGAGCCAAAACCTGGAATCGAAAATTGAGAAATTAGGAAATGAAAGAGATTTCAGACTGGGTAATGAAGAAGAATCGAGAGAATCTGAGATCTTACAGGTTTTTTGTTTTGTTTTTTTTTTTTTTTTTTTGGCAAGGAGATGAGAGCTTAGGCTGTCTCCAATGGTTCTCCCTATCACACTCCCCATTTATCTTATTTTCCGTTCCAGTATTTACTTTTTCAACACCCTATAAAACAATCGACTTAACAAGACTTCCTATAAAATTCCTCAATACTATTTTTTTTTCACATCTCAACTAATTAATTCATTTTTTTATACAAAAATCAAAATAAAATATTTTATACTGCAAAACGAGATTTTAATATCGTATCGATCATCACAAAAACGTCAGATGCGCTTAAACATCCAAATAGATGATTATTAAACGTCCTATAATAAACGTCGACGTTTTTATTGTATGAGACATTACCGAAGTTGTTAAAATCGAATGATAATTGAAATAAAATTACGATAAATAGTTTTATATAAAGTAGTAATCGTTAAGTAAAAGTGCTTTAATACTATTCACATTAAGCTAGCCTCCCTTAATTGGGCTGATACACTTAATCTCAACAATGATTTTAATCGGTGGTGCCACACCGCTGAGAAATTTAAATTATATGCGCTTCCTTATAAAGACACTTAGAGAATCTTAAAATGCCCCATTGGAGACAGCCTTACAAGTATCAGTTTAGTAGTAGTAGGTAACCTTGCTCATTACGTTTCCGGTTTCCCACTGAATACTTTTTCTTTTTTCTTTTTCTTTTCAGGAATCATTAACAGAGACTTTGAGTCAAGAAGCTGTTAGCTAAAGTTATTCTATAGTACAGACATTTGATGCCGGGGAATAAGTTAAAATCAACCATCCTTTTCCTTTAAGATGATGATTAAAACAATAAAGAATCAAATATTGTGTAAAATTACAAAAATATAAATATAAAAATAATTATTCATTCCGCCTTAAAACATAAGCTTATCTTAAAATTTTCACATATATTATTAAAAACTAAGTAAATATAATTAATGTATAAATAAAATAATCTCTCTTTGACTAATGTAAATGCAAAATACTAATCCCCCCATCAAATCAACCCCCACCATCACGTCAATAATTCACCTTTGCTTCTTTCTTTCTTTTTTTCCCCATCTAATTTAGTAGTAGTTTAATGCTAATAACTTCTTATAAATATGTTTATTTTATTATAAATAATATAATTTTAAAATATATTCAATGAAGCCTTTAAATGAGCCCAATATTGAATATAAAATGTACAACGAAAATATTAATTTTGTGATGTAATTTAAAAATTTTATCCACATATTCAGATTTTCGTTTATCCACCTATCCTTAATTCTACACACATATTCAGATTTTCTCTTATCTACCTATCTTCAGTTTTATCCACATATTTAGATTTTCTATTATCCTCTCTTATCTTCAATCCTCTTATATATATATCTATATATATATATATGTATTATATCATAAATTTCACCACATCTTCTAACTTTGAAAAAAAAACATCCTCAAGAGGAATTTTCGTATTTCATAATAGAAAATCATGGATCACTACAATTTCTCATTTTCGGTAGTTGGGCATTTTAAACGATTTTACTTAACGATGTTCCTAAAGGAAGAGCGCCCAGCACTACGAGGCGTCTCCAGTGGGAGAGAGTCATCCAATACTACATGAAGCGTGATTACACAAAATTAATTTATGAATGACCATGTTAGTTATTATTGTTGTTATTGTCCATATTCGTTACTTGTTTTGATTTTTGTTGTATAATATGTGTTTATACATACTCATCTATTTTTGTAGAAATTTGAAATTGTAGATGCTATGTTAGATAGTGGTAATGGAGTGTTGGTAAGAAAATGGTTTTGTAATTGTTATAGATAAATCTTGTAAAATGATGGCGGAAAATGCCAAGATGCGTTCTTATTTGTGAAAGGAGGTTGTACAAACCTCCACCCGGCGGCATACAATGCAAAGGATATCGAACTAAAAATGTAATTGTCCATTTAAACTGTGGTGTAGACAACCCTCGACGGTGTGATGTGAGGTTTGAAGGTTGTTAATGGTTCTCATAACCATGAACCAAACCGAGTGTTTTGAAGGACACGAGTATTCTTCAAGGTTGATCAGAACCCGTATAATTAGTGCGTGATATGGCACACAATAGCGCGCTTCCGAGAAATACTTAGTGTTATGAAACAACAAGACCGCCACCATCAAGTGGGAATCGTAAGTATTTACAATGTGAAGGCAATGTACAAGAAAGAGCGTTAGGAGTTTATCCGGTTGGATACGCCTTAAAAGAATTAAATGATAAAAATTATGCATACGACTATTTGAATAATGAACACACCCAACGAGATCACATATATTATTTGGGTTCATCCTACAAGCCTCAGAGTTATCTCGTCAATTTTTCGTCATGTGTTAATTATGGACGCCACGCACAAGATTAATGAAAATGGGTTACCGCTTCTAGAGGTCATGGGTATCACATCCACAATGCTAACCTTTTCTATTATGTTTGCATATTGAGTAATGAGAAAAAGAGCAAATGACACGGGTATTGGATACGTTAAAGAGATGGATGGTTAAAAAAGGAGTTGTGTTGCCATCGCTGATTGTTTCAGATAGGATCTAGCGCTTTATTGATGCCTATCAAGAATGCTTTTCCTCCGCACATCACATTCTTTGTATTTGGCATATAAATCGTTGTGTAATGAAGAATTGCAAGTCTATGCTTGGTACGAGATGGAAAGAATTTTACAATGCATGGCAATCGATTATTCATTCATCGACACCGGAGACTTTGAATTTGAGGTGGAATGCCATGCTCAATGATTTTTCAAAATATGATCGTGCCATAAATTACCTTTGGAATACATGGTTACGTCCTTATAAGGAGCGATTTGTTAATGCATATGTAAACAATGTTATGCATCTCGATAGTCATTCAAGTCAAAGGTAACATCCATATAACCTCTATTTATTCATTATATATACTACGCTAAATAATATTGTATGTCCCTTCCCTATTTAACACATTGTATTATTAAATTACAGGGTGGAGTCTGCACATGCGAGACTCAAAGGATATTTCGGGGATACTTCGGCATCACTTTCAACGTCTTTTCAAAAAATAGAAAAGATGTTGGACAATCAATTTGGGAGTATTAAAAGTCGCTCCGTAAATCTCTCAACATTCCACGACATAAACATCTACACGATGACATTTATAGTGAAACCAGAGGTCGATTTCATTAAATGCAATGCAATTAATTGGTAAGCGATAGAACGTGGTTCAAAAACTTTCACCCTACAAAGGAGAGAATTACAATTGTAAGATCAAATTGACACACGGATTGCCATGTGCTCACGATATTGTAGATCAGATCGCTTTACGGGCAAGCCAATTCCACAAAATGCTATCCACGCGCATCGAGTAAGTTGTCCACGCAAGTCCCCAAGTGTAATCGATTTGGGAGTACAACCTCGACAAGGCAGCTCATCATTTTTTGAAAGATTAAATGAAATGGATCATTCTAGTCGTGGATGTTATGATTGATAGGTTTATCGACATGCATGTCGATCCATCTCTGCAGACGTTCGACCCCCATCATACAACACGTAATAAAAAGGTCGACTCTAGAGAAAGATGAGCAGTAACAACGACCGGAGACATTTCTTCTCATTCTCCACTACTGTACAAACAGGGTTCCACATATTCTAAAATCACAAGTGGTGAAATACGAGGATCCCTCATTCAAAAAATTCTCACGTGGTATCTGCGTTATATTTCCCAATCGTAGATGTCAAATCCGATGGTCATTGTGGATTCAGAGTGATAGTCGCGCTACTCCATGGTTCAAGACCAATGGGCTCGTGCACGACCGACCTTATGCAAGAGATGTTGCAAAACTCGATATGTATGATCTTCTTTATTTTCATGATGATTGGGCATCAGGATACTTTAAGAAGATTTGAATATTTCAACCATCAACACGTGAGTTACTCGATACGATGTTGCACCAATTGGGGTTGTTTTAGCTTCAAAGGCACAATGTTGTAAAGGCACACATTCGTTGGGAAGCTACGGCTTGTCATACTCGCTGCCGCTGAGGTCCCACCGGCCCAGCTACTCCAAATGGACAACATATAGCTATCGGTCGATAATGTAAATCACTTTGTACAAGTTTTCTTGTACCCTAATTACCTTGTACCACCCATCTTGAAATGGAAATTATCAAGCGAATCAGACGGACGGGCTCATTATTATCAAGCACGATTCAATCGTGGTAACGATGTAATGCAGATGGATCCACCAGACAATATTTCGGAGGAAATTTAGATTAATTATGTGTTTGTTTGTGTTTATTTCTATAAATGAGGTTTGATTTTTTAGTGTTCATTGAAGCATATAGTTGGATTCGATAAAATTCTTATATTCGGTCCGTTGAAATTTAAACGGATTCAACTAAATAATATAAATAAATAAAATATTATATTAGGTCCGTTAACATAATTTTTTAATACATTATTACATATTCAATATTAGGCTTGTTTGATATGTATTGTTTAATAGATTTAAAAATATAAATTTTATTATAAAAAAATTATTAAATAAAAGTTATCATCATAATAAAATTTACATACAAAATTAAAAAAATAGATTGGGAGGGGTGATTTGATGGGGTGGGGGTGGGGGGGATTAACAACTCTCATAAATTAAACATAAGATAAGTAAGAATGCTAAAGTAGAAAGAGGGAACCTTGCTCATTACGCTTTAGTAAGCCCGAGCAAAAACCAAAACCAATCCGAACTGTGAAACCAATCAATCGAACCTAAATAAACTAAACCAAGAGAAAACCGATCAAATCGGTTTGGATTGAAACCGAATCGAATTTAAATGGTCCAGTTTCGGATTACCCTAATTAAACCACCTAAACCAAACCGAACCGAATTCCCAACCATATATATATACCCAATATTACTCAACCCAAATAAATCTTAGGGTTCCAAAATTTACTAAATAGGCACATGAGTTGCCACTTTTGTACACATTTTGTTGTATTAATTAGTAGGGCCATTAATGAATTGATGATGCACGCTTCTTTCGATGTTAATTAGCACCGATGTACATTTGCTATATGTTATTGTTGGCTTTTGAATATGTTGTGTACTAATGTTATTAAGTAATTAGCCGTGATGTACCTTTAATATGTTTTTACTTTATATTTAAATACTTCAGAAAATTGTGATTTATAATAATGTAGTTCGGGACTTGTGAAACCAAAACCAAATCGATCCAAATCAAACCAACCCAAACCAAACCATTGGGTTCGACATAGTTTGGGTTTGGTTTGATGGTAAAATATGTCAACCAAACCGAATAACTATGTGTAAACCCGAACCGAAACCGACCAAACCGAACCACGCCAGGCCTAGTTTCTAGTTTCCCCACCGATTTTTTTTTCTTTACGGGTCAAAGTCATAGCTAAAAGTTGTTCCATAAGTACGGATATGGGAAGTTATTGTGTGGTGAGGAAATTTGAGGTGAAGTGACGACGGTGAAACGATCGTAACCACACGCTTTAAATACGTAATAAAACTGTGTGATCTGGAAAATACCACACGGTGTCTCCACACCGTGTGAAGACACCATACAATAACTTCCCGACGGATACAATTTTACGCTCCGTTATACAATTTACGTATTCAATCAGGACACAATTTTTACATTCCGTTATAGCACGAGCCCTAATCGCTTCCATAACATGTTTTATTACATCAATACATGGTAAACTCTCTTGACCATGACTTCAATACATCGTAATTCACTCCCCACGAGGTAGAGTTATATAAAGTATCGTCATCCTCAATTACAATGTACACACATAATAAGTATGCTATACATTCCTACTTCTTAATAGGAATTCCTCTATTCAAATATTGACTTGAGCGCCAGAGTATCCTATGAAGGCAAGCTCCGCGACCCTTAACGTTTTTGTGTGTTTTGAAGGTCCACTCTCAAATCACTCAAAAAGTTATTTGGATCATCACCTAGAAGTGCATTTACCCGATTATCAACTCAATTGTAACCTGGTCGATTTCATACATCGTCAAACATAAAATATTTCAAAGGAGTAGAGAGAATAAAACCTTTGTGTGTGATGAAAATAAGGCGTACGTAATACCAAATTACTGAGATCAGTGGTAACATGATGCGAGCCACCAATATTAAGGCTTACAGAGAATCTGACAGAGCAACCAAATATGCATGAAGAGGACGCAATGTTGGAGAACTCGACCGAATGAGAAAAATTTGTAAAAGGTTGAACCTGGTAAGGATTGCACCATTTTTCTGAATGTCCCTGCACTTTCCACACTGGAAATAACCAAGTAGGGGTTTTTAAGGCGAAAAATCGAGCCTACTGCATGAGAGAAAGTATTTTGGGCATATTTCCATGAATCAGGAATAGTAAGACGTGGAAACGAACCGGCACTGGGAAAAGGATGTCATACGGCCAAATGAGTTGTAGCAAGTCCAAAAAAAGTGAACGGTTGAATTTTAGGACGGAAGAGTCTCATAATTAAATAGCTTTTCTTGGAGCTCTTCAATATCAATAAGGGTGTCACGTGTTTGAACAACCTCAAAGACACTCTTTATAGTTGAAATAAGATTCACAAGATCATATTGATCCGTCGGCTAATTCATCAGCTTTAGTTTTCACAACATGAAGATAATTAGAGATTGTTTGAGAACCTTTTTGCAAAGATTTGAGGTACTGTTTAATTTGTTTGATTCGGCCACAGGGATGACTATGCATATGTGTCATATAAAGTATTCCATGCTTCACGAGAAGTCTCTTTCCCGAGTGATTTACTTAGATGATATTTTGAGAAAGAGAATAAATAAGGGCATTTAAGATGTGTTGATCATGTCTAATCCAAAGATAGTATGAGGGTAAAATCGAGGACAAAGAGTAATTTCAGGCTGCATAACCCATCTGTTAAATAGGAAAACATTTATTATGTGGATAGATATGTTGAATTGGAATGCATGGTTTTGGAAACTTCGTCAGATAAATAAGAACGATGAAAATATAACTTATAAAATAACTGAATGATAGTTATAATGGCTAAAATATATGTCTAATCATTTACAACTGACAATATGGATTCACCATTCTTCCTATCATACTAATTAAAATTGAATCTTAGATTCATACATCAAATCTTTATAATATACTGATCATTATCTCAGATGTTATTTTGCTAAATAAGTGTTACTTTACAATTACTAATGTATATTCATAGCTAAGATGAAACATAAAAAATTATTTCACGAGAACACGCAAGGTAACGCACATGCATTTAATTGGTATAATTAATATATGGCTAAACTAATCTTTCTTTGACTATCATAAATGCAATAATTATAAAGTGGTTAGATGAATATAAATTAAAGATAAGATGAGAAAGAATGCTAAAGTAGTAGAAGTGTAACCTTGCTCATTAAGTTTCTAGTTTCCCCACTGAATCATTAACAATCATTAACAGAGACTTTTGGGTCAAAACTTGTTAGAACATGAAGGACTAGTTTATAATATTTTAGAATGTGTGTACTTCATATGTTATGTCTTGTACACTAGCTAGGACACTTGGTGTTGTTTGAGATAGTTTGTTAGACAAGAGAATCTTTGTGTAGTATTTATGGTGTAATGGTTGGTACAATTTGATCTATGGAAATTATATTATCTTAACTATCGGCCATCTGGTATCGAGCCTCTTCATGGCCGACGCCGATCCTACCTCCGTGGCCTCGCCACCGCCTAGCTCCATTGCTACCGGAGCTAGTCCCGTGATCTACCATCGCCATCCCATTATCGACTCTCTCTATTGGCTCCATCACTACGCCCAATTAGACAAACTCTTCCCGGAGAAGGTAGCTCCATCTCTCAGAATCGCTAGCTCCCATTATCCAAAGATCACACCACCATTTTCCTTACCTTTAGCTACACGCAGTGCCTTTGACTACAACTTCTCCGATCCCGCCTCTCGAGCCAAGGTTGCCTCCTGCCTCACTTTTATGCAAACGCAAACAATCCCGGGGCCTCCTAATCGTGTCCTTGGCCATTCAACTTCTTTTGGTGGAAGTCTGAATCAGAGTTGTATCGTTAAGCTAGATAATAGCAATTATCTCAGTATGAGATCGATGATTCTTCCCATAATTCATGCGGGTCACCATCTTGAAGGACATTTGTTGGGCATGTAAGCTTGTCCTCCACAATTTCTCGGTGTTTCTAGTATTTGATCTTCCCTAAATCCTGCATATGATAACATGGTTGCCTTGGATAATCTTTCTCATGGGATGGTCGATGGCTTCAATGACTAAATCGCTTCTACAAAAGTAGTTGGATGCACATCTGCGCTTTGAGGTTTGGAATACTCTTGAAGTTCTTTTTTAACAACAAATCAAGCTAGGATGCTTGAATATAAAGTGCTTTGACTAGTACGGATAAGGGTAATAGATCAATGATGGAATATTTGGCCCCAATGAACTCATACTGGATGGTTTGGCAAATGCAGGTACCTATCTCTAAGATTGAATCGATTTTAATTGCTTTTTGCGGTTTAGAAAGGACTATGAATCATTATAGTCAATATTACCAGAGGATTGAACCCTAACTTGGCAAGAGGTTCGGGCCTCAACTGTCACACATGAACGCTTACTTGCTTGGTTCACTCCTACCATACCTCTTGGATGTTCCTCTCCTACAAACTCATAATGCTACACAAAAATCCTGGAGGCAGGGGAAGAGGTAATAACTATGGTGGAGGGAAATCGAGAATTCGTGAAGAGGCCGTGGTTACAAAGGTAATAGAGGCGTAACCCAAGGAAATAGAGGAGGAAGAAGGAATGGTCCTAGACCTGTATGTCAAGTTTGTGGCAAACCGGGTCATATCGCAGAATACTATCCTAGATATGATTCATCCTACAACTCGACTAGTTCGTAACAACAATGGTGCCTCTCATAACTCTCGGCAATAGGCCAATGCCGCTTATGTTGCTATCCGCAGATACTTTTATGGATCCAAGTCGGGTATGCGGGCAAGTGGTGCCTCTAGTCACACTTCATCTGATCCGAATAGCCCAGATCTCGAAGTTCAGGATATGAAGGCTCGATGGCCTTATCAGGCAATGGTGAGTCCATTCCTATTGCTCAAATTGGTCATTCTAGACTTCCAATGATTTCAATTCTAAGCTAAATCTTAATAATATCTTTACATGTTCCTAAAATTACCAAAAATCTTCTTAGTGTGTCTAAATTGACCTCCCGATAATCCTATTTTCGTAGAATTTCATTCCAATTGTTGCTTTGTGAAAGATCTAATCACCAAGAAGGTTCTTCTCGAAGGAACTATTAAAGATGGCCTCTATCAAATGCATCTACCGCCTCTTATTTGTTTTTATCGCACTTCTTGTTGTTGTGTAACCGATATTTCTTCCAATAGTAAAAGTATTAACTAGTCGCTATTTTTGTTGATATATAGAATGACCTTATCTCAGAGCTCCCTCAATCTAAAGTCTCCACAATCCGGTCATCGCTTCATCATCCACCTGATTCCTCACGCCGCTTACCTCGCTTTTCATTCCAATAAGTCTGCTGATCATCACCACTCTAGTTGCTTCTAGTAAATGAAAGCCAATTTATGGCATAAGATTAAGCAGACACCCTTCGCTAGGTTTTAAGTCACGTGTTGGTCAGATGTAATGACTCTTGATTTTTAATGATAAACTATCATTTTGTGAAGCTTGTGTTGCATGGTAAACAACATGCCTTCTTATCCTTTGTCAAATTCCAAGACATCTATGCCTTTTGAACTTGTGCACTCAGGCCTTTGGGTTCCTGCCCCAATTGTCTCCACTTCTGGTTATACTTATTACATTGCCTTTGTTGATGACTTTACAAGATATACTTGGATTTGTCCTCTTAAATTAAAATCAGATGCCTTGCAAGCCTTTATTCACTTTAAAAATCAAGTTGAAACTCAGTTCAGTCATTCTATTAAGTGTTTACAAACAGACTGGGGAGGAGAGTTTAGTTGTTTCACTACAATCCTTAAAGATGCAGGGGTTCTCTTTAGACATCCCTGCCTACACTCACATGCTCAAAATGGCAAATTAGAAAGAAAGCATAGGCCATTGTTGAAATGGGGCTCACACTCACTGGCACAGCTTCTATGCCTCTAAAATTTTGGTAGGAAGTTTTTTTGCACTGTTAGGTTGATAAATTACCTTCCCACATATGTTCTCAACAATAAAACTCATTTTGAGTGTCTTTATGGTAAACTTGCAGATTATAAATTGTTGAAAGTCTTGATGCTCCTGTTATCCTTACCTTAGACCTTAACACAATAGGAAATTTCAGCACTCATACACAAAAGTGCACCCACCTTGGTCTTAGTTCCAATCACAATGGCTATCTTTGTCTCAATCCTAGTAAGGTGTTATACATATCCAGGGATGTGATTTTTTGATAAGAGTAGCTTTCCTACCCAAGTCTTGTTCTTCACGATCTTTTGGTCAAGCTCTAAACTCTTTGAAACATTTCGAACCTACCTTTCCCTCGACAACAATCCTGCTTTCATCTCCTAGTCTCATCCACCTCTCCATCTATACAAAATTCTCCTCTCACTCCTCGCCACGGATAAATTCCTCCGCTCTTGATTTTGGTGCTAGTAAATCTCCAACACTTATACAATCTCATGCTCCTTCAACTCATTCATCTAAATCTTAAGTCCTTCACCTAAATCCTCCAAATTTCTTACCTGGTTCACCTCTACTATCCTAAAGTCCTTTATCCGAATCTCCTGTGAATCGAACCCTTTCAATCCCAGCTTGAATCCTCATCTTCTCCTCCTTCAATCCTAAGTCTCATCTGCTGCTAATCAAAGATCCTATGCAAACTAGAGCCAAGAGTGGCATCTTCAAACCTAAAACTTATTCTACTTAGAATCTTTCCTCTTTACCTTATCCTCACCGAACTCTACAAAGGTCTCAGGATGCTCTTAGTGATCTTAACTAGAAGAGGCTATGCAAGATGAGTACAATTTCTCTCGAGAATCACACTTGGGATTTGGTTCCCGCATCAAGAGCACACAACTGTTGATAACACGTGGGTTTTCAAGTTGAAACTCAATCCATATGGAACGCTGAACAAGCATAAAGCCGATTAGTAGCAAAGGGTTTCAATCAAACTCCAAGTGTGGACTACTCTCAAACCTTTAGTCCAGTGAGCAAGAGCTTCTACCATTAGGATAATTATTGCTCTAAATAGCTGCTTTTGACTCGCCTATCGGATAAATAGATATCAACAATGCCTTTCTTAATGGCACAATCGCTTGAATTGCCTTTTATGCAACAACTGTAGGGTTCATTGATCGCACTCAAACCAAATCTTGTTTGTCATCTCAAGAAAGCTATCTATGGGTTAAAACAAGCTCCAAGGGCTTGGTTTGATGAGTTGAGAAGCAAGCATTTACATGGGGATTCACACAATCCAAAGTCGATCTTCTCTCGCTTATATTTCATCTTGGTGCTATTCATTTGTGTGTGCATGTCTATATAGATGATATTCTCATCACAGTAATAATTAGAGAAAATTCGGCAATTCATCGATCCTCAACTCCAGGTTGCTTTTAAAGATCTTTGAGAATCGATCGCTTCGAGCTATCCGGAATGCCTCAGTCTCAGATTTGTCACAAGATGTCTATGCTCAATAGCTTTTGGACAAGTTGGGCCTGCAAAATCTTAAGCCTTGTGGCACACCAATGGTAGTCTCTCAAATGTGCCTCCATCTTCCGAATTGATTCAAAATCCAACCCTATATAGAAGTGAATCTATTGGTGCCTTGCAAAGATTTGACTTTTACAAGGCCTCGATTTAGCTTTTGCAAAGAAATTCTCTTAGTCAAGATATGCATGCTCCAACAATGACTCATTGGCGTGTCGTTACACATTTTATACGCTATGTTAAAGGCACCTTGGCTTATGGTTTGATGTTTAAACCTCACAAACCTCTCGTGATATGCATAGTTTTAGTTGATGCGATTTCTGGGTGTGACAAAATAGATAAGATCTATAGCATCTTATTGTGTTTTCCTCGGCCGATTCCTTGGTTTTCTGGTCATCCAAGAAGCAACACGTGGTGTTCCAGTCCAACACGTAATCGTAATACCGCGTCTCAGAAAATGCAAAGAATTGAAACTCGTGAGTCCTTATCGCTCTCACAAAATCGTGATCTAAAACCAACGGCAAAGCCTATGTTGTGGTGTGATAACTGGGAGCAGTGCATTGGCTCATAATCTTATCATGCATTCAAGAGTTCAACATATTGAGTTGGATGTTCACTTTGTAAGGGATAAAGTGACGCAGGTCGGATGGATGTCAAGTATGTTTTGAAAGGCAATGATGCACTTACTAAACCTTTGAATGCAACTATGTTTACATATTTTAGAGACAAACATAATGTTGTTTCTACCCCATTTTGTTTGAAGGGGATGTTGTTAGAACATGAAGGACTAGTTTATAATATTTGTAACGTGTTTCCTTTCATATGTTATGTCTTGTACATCTAGCTAGACACTTGGCGTTGTTTGAGATAGTTTGTTGGGATTAAGAGAATCTTTGTGTAGTATTTATGGTGTAATGGTTGGTACAATTTGATCTGTGGAAATTATATTATCTTAACTATCAGTTTCATCTAAACCGTTAGCTAAAGTTATTCCATAGTACGGACATTTGATGAAAATGGTTAAATATAATTAATGTTTGGCTAAAATAATCGTTCTTCGACTATCATAAATGCAACAATTATAAAGTGGTTGGATAAATATAAATTGTAGATAAGATTATGAAGAACGCTAATAACTCTCTATAATGGTGTTGTGAATGACTTATTATATTACAAAATGACGTCAAAAAGAATATAGTATAAGACAAAATAAAATAAACTATGATGACTTTGAGCAATTGTAATGGCTCTTAATAGACTCCATTTCTAGCACAGTCAATAGTTTGTAGATGTAGTTTTCTTTTATGACAAATCGTAATAGCCAAAAATAGATTTTAAAAACGATGGACTCCATCTAGATTTATATGTCCTTCTAGACTCCATTCAATTTTGCTTATTTAAAATTAGATTGGTCAGAGTTTATTTTTTCCTTATGGTATGATTACATTCAAAAAAAATCAAGATAAACAACCTCTTTCAAATTTAGAGCTACTTAGTTTACAATATTTTTTGCATAATGATAATGACATTAACGAATGGTGTACATAACGATGCATCTACACCATCGACATGATGATAGATGTAATAATGATCAATGAATCTATATTATTAATCAACGGTGTAGACGCACGTCATGACACGCCACAATGCCACATTATCATTACCCTGCTTTTTTTTTTTTTCTTCTTATCAAATTTTATCTTTTTACATGTAAAAGCTATTACAACATTTATTTTAAATAATGCTATTCATCTCATCTATTTTATGGTCTCTACCGTTAAATAGACTCCATAAATTAAAATGACCACTACAATTGCTCTAATATTTTAGAACGGAAGGAGTTGCTCTAAAAGGACCACTAAAGTTGGCGATTCAAAATATCTGGAAGCATTTTGAATGAAACAGTTATCTGTCTAATTATTTGTAAACAACCAAAGCGAAATGCATTTTCACTCAATGGTAACAAGTTCACCTCTCTATGAAATACAACATTCAAAACAAGAAGTGAAGGATTTCTGAGTAGCTATATATACGCTCCAGCCTGATCAAACTTTGTCCTCCATATGAGTTTCTTAAGCGCTTTATGGAAGCAAAATCTTGTTCGTGTTCGAGAACAAAAGTACATGGCATGAAAGACGATGTAGCTGAAGAAAGACTTAAATACTGGATAAGCCGTACTGCCGTAGCACAGAGTCGCCAACATCACACGATGCCGTTGATGGTATAACTCTTTCATAA